>JAODAL010005282.1:0-145693 GCA_025379985.1 Phyllomedusa bahiana
CGGTACAAATTGGGGGGGGTTGCCTGCAGGTGGCGGCCAAGGGCAGGCGAGGTACAGGATCGGCAGGCAGGCTCATAGTCGGGGACAGGCAGGAGGTCAGGACAGGCGGCTCTGGTTCATAGACGGTAGACAAGCAGGAGGTCAGGACAGCCGGTAGTCGGTAAACGTAATCAGACGGTCGGTACACGGTAAGGCTAGACAGGAATACACAAGACAGCTTTCTCCGAAGGAATGAACACCAAGGGCCGGCAGGAAGAGGCCGGACTTAAATAGGAGCAGTGCCCGGCAATGACCAATTACCGGCACACTGCCCCTTTAAATTTCAAACAGCCGGGCTGCGCGTGCCCTAGGGGCGGGGCCACGCTCCGGGAACTGGAGACAGGCTGAGCAGGAGTGTGGCCGGGTAAGTGGACGCCGACAGGAACGGGGCTCCGCTGGGAGCAGGGGCACGGACGCGCCTGCGACCCGGGACAGTGGTCGCAGGGGCGTCCGTGACAGATGCCACATTTTGCCCGCACAGCCACATGCAGGGGCACTATCAGGGCAGTACCTGCGGCCGTCTAATATGGTTCTAGATAGGAACTGGTAATGGGGGCCCAGATACTTCAGCTGTATAGGGACCTGCAATTACTTATGGCAGCCCTGTCTTCACAGTATATTGTCTTATCTTCATACAGCTAGGGCTAAGGGATAAAATTCTGTCTGCTTGCAGCTGCCACCAGGGGAGGCTTAGTCTAGATACGCACCACACTTATCATGTCCATCTATCATGATCACCGAGCAAGCTTCGGACATATACAATAAATGTATCCTTATGATTACATGGTCTGACAGAGGCCAAAATTGTGCTCTTTTGGCCTCTGATTGGCCAGTATACATCTATATACACCCAAAAAAATGTATAGGGATTATTATAGGATTATTATAAGGCATTATTTGAAAAAAAAACTTATACTTTAAACATATACTCTTTTTACAGTGTGTACCTATGGGGGACAGATGTCTCTACTTGGTATCCGTCAGAGGTAACCATCTAATGTATACAGCTTGGTATGTACGTTAAACGGAAGCCAGAAACGTTGTGTGTACTTAGTCTTTCTGCACATGAAATTTATAGTTCTCATGAGGCTCAATTTACTTCTGGGTTGGAGTTTCTGTTAGGAACCTTCGACACAGATTCTGTCAAAAATTACCCAAAAAAATAGCGCAGTGTGATATGCTGTCTTATCTTTTAAAATGACGCTATGATAGAAACAGCACAGACCCTATAATAGTGAATGGGTTGCGTCGGGTTCTGTTGGCATCCATCATATAACAGATTCCATAGCTGTTATTTTTTGTTCCTATGACAGAACACGAAACCAGCAATAACAATGCAATGTCAATTGGGCCTTAGACTCAATAGGAGCTGTATAAGGTGATCATAACTTTACTTATTTACTGAACTCTATTAAGCTTTGTTAATCTTCATTGCCCAATTTGTCCGGTTGCTGTGTTCCTTCATCAGTACTTTCTAACAAATAAGGAAATATTGGTTTTATGCAAGTAAATGCCCTCTCACCACCTGCAAAGTGATACTAATCTATATGGTACACAATGTAAGTATATGTACATCTCCGTTACTAGGTGTTTGTGAGATTGTTACTACACATAGAGGGTTAAAGATTCATCTAATGATCACAGAGAACAAGATGATCTTTGTACTAATGTTTGTCCTTCAAATCTCTGTGTGCCCTGAGGAAGGTGCATTGCCCTTGGGACCAGACAGACTGACAAAACAACCATTGCACCCTATGATACAATTGCTGAAAATAATCTGTTGCATTTATCCCTTCATATTTCATTATCACCTTGCTAATTTTAAAATGTAATGTTGAAATTTATACATTGATACATTCATCAATTAAAGAACATTTTTCTCCTAAAATAGAAATCCTAACTAAGAGTTTTATGCTTTCCCGGACTTCTGAGAGAGAAAACAAACTTGTTTTGCTGCAGCACAGTACTTAGGCTATATATTACTGGGCAATTAAGAACATTTGTAACTACATGGGGAAGCGAGGTGATCCCAAGTACTGAGAATTTAAATTCCCAGCTACTATCATTTACATTGTGTTAACCTATACTCCTTTCTGCACTGTTCTGTTCTTTTCTTACTTATTAACAATGAGGCTTAGTGCACACAGCATATCTCAAAAAGCCATCCAAAAGCTAAAGGCATTTTGACATTGCTGAACCAGGGTTGGTCCAATTTACGGGGCCAATGGCAAATCCGAACGGAATCTGGCAAGATATACAACATGTTGCATATTCTGCTGGATTTTAAACCCAACGGTAAAAAATCCGTGCTGTATAGACTACAGCACTGATTCTTCATTGCTGCAGCACAGGGTACCGTCGGATTTTCGTCAAATTCAAAATGTGAAAATGCATCATTATAGATGTATAAGAAAAATGCTCTTAGGGCCACATGTATGAACCTGTTTAGGTCTGAAACTCACTTTTTTGCCCATAGGTTACTATGGGCAAAAGACAAGTCTTTTTTTGTATTGAAGCCTATGTGAAAAGTTTTTCGTCATATTTTCAGAGGTTTCTAAATACTAAAAACCATCGAAAATCTCATGGAAAGCCTGTACTGTGCAGACCTAGCCTTAGGTTAGGTCTACACGGCATTGGACAAAAAACTCACTGAAAATCAAAACCTAATACCATTCATAAATTGAGTTTTTTTGTATAGTGCATGTCAAGATTGCAAAATTACCAATAAAACAACCACTCACATACCCTCAGTGCATGAGGGGGGTGGTTGCTGGTACTACAATTGCATATAAATAAGGCGATACAGAAGGATGCCGTAAATAGAGATACATGTGGTACACCATGCTGGCTTACAACCTCTTAGTGACACCCATAATATTAGATTAGGCGGGCTGCCCAGCACTTTTTGGGTGTCCAACACAAAACACAGACACCCTCCGCTCCCCAGCACTGTTGTTATGTCTACACTGCATAGGTTTTCTGTTACATTTTCTGTGGTTTTTAGTATTTAGAAACCTAGGAAAATCTGACAGAGAACTTTTCACATAGGCTGACTGTGAAAATCTCAACAAAAAACTAAAAAACACCCAAAAAACTGGTCGGAAACCTGTTGCTGTTGTGGACAAAAGAAACTGACAAAATACTCAGGTTCAAAGCGGTTTTTAGGTTTTGGTTTTCAACGAGTTTTTTTTTTTATCTATGCTGTGTGGCCCTAGGCTTAGGTTTTGGGAACATGTTGTAAAACCTGCCAGAGTCCAGCAGATTTTACTATTGAAGTCTATGGCTATGTTTACATAGCACAGGCTTTCTGTCGGATTTAGTATTTAGAAATATCTGAAAATCTTTTCACATAGGCTGCCTGAAAAACTGCTCTAGAAGCACACCAAAAAGCTCAACAAAAAGCTAAAAATCACCCAAAAAACTGGTCGGAAACCCACCTGCTTTGGACAAAAAACTGCCAAAATACTCAAGTTCAAAGCAGTGTTTAGGTTTTGGTTTTCAGCGAGTTTTTTGTCCTACACTGCTTGGCCCTAGTCTTACAGGCAATGTTTCCTTCAAACAGAAGAAATAAGCTGTTGCCAGAAAAGCGACAACTCTGAAATATTTATCTGCATGTCAGCTTTGGATAATATCGAATGTAGTCTCTGTTCCTCAGTGGATAGGTTGGGGCCACTGTTATGGAATAGGTACAATGAATGAGCATAGGTGTGCGCAGCATGCCCTAATAACCACTTATAGGTGATCAAAGCCATTGGTTTCAGATATACTTAAAACCATGGTGTACAGGGTGGGCCATTTATATGGAGACACCTGAATAAAATGGGAATGGTTGGTGATATCAACTTCCTGTTTGTGGCACATTAGTATATGGGAGGGGGAAAAAATTTCAAGATGGGTGTTGACCATGGCGGCTATTTTGAATTCAGCCATTTTGGATCCAACTGTTTTTTCCAATGGGAAGAGGGTCATGTAACACATCAAACTTATTGAGAATTTCACAAGAAAAAACAATGGTGTGCTTGGTTGGTGGTTTTAACGTAACTTTATTCTTTCATGAGTTATTTACAAGTTTATGACCACTTATAAAATGTGTTCAAAGTGCTGCCCATTGTTTTGGATTGTCAATGCAACCCTCTTCTCCCACTCTTGACACACTTATATCAACACCGCATAAGAAATGCTAGTACAGGCTTCCAGTATCCGTTGTTTCAGATGCTGCACATCTCATATCTTCAGAGCACAGAAAATTGCCTTCAGGTGACCACAAAGATAAATGTTTAAGGGGGTCAGATAAGGAGACCTTAGTGGCCATTCAACTGGCCAATGAAGACCAACCCACTTTCCAGGAAACTGCTCTCTTTATGCACTGAAGATGACACGTTCCCTGAGTTTTTCCAGCAAGATGGTGCACCACCTCATTATGGGTGTCAGGTCCGAGCATTCCTACATGCAGGAGCCGCCATACAGGGGGTACAACCAGTACTCCCGTATGGGGCCCGGTGGAATAAGGGGGCCGCCACAGGCGGGCCCCCTTATTCCCCATGACAGAGCGGGGCCCAGCGGCGCAGCCGCCGAACCAGGTTCTGCTTGGCCCACGGTGTGGGCCCCGAGCTGCTGCGGGCCCCGGAGGCAGTGCCGTTGCTCCCCGGGGCCCGGCCGCGCATCCGGTCTTTGCAGCCCGGACCCTGCGTCCCGAGTGCTCAGAGACCGGGCCCGGTAGCTGGGGACTAATGTCCCCGACTCCCGGGGCTGCGCGGTGTCAGCAAAGCACAGCGCCACTAGCGCTGCGCTCCGCTGATCTCCCTGGCAGGATGAAGGTGTTAGGCCTTCAACCTGCCAGGCGCCGGCCCCTACTGCTGACGTAGGCGGCGCGGTGACGTCACTTCACCGTACCGCCTATGCAGGGCGGCAGTACGGAGCCGGCAGCAGCTCGGAGCGGCAGGACCGAGGCTCAGTTAAGTGGCTGATTTGTTGTTTTTTTTTTTTATTATATATAATTAAAGGGGCCTTGACTACCTGGCTAGACCTAACGGGGGCCCTGGCTGCCTGCCTAGAACTAAAGGGGGCCCTGGCTGCCTGCCTAGAACTAAAGGGGGCCCTGGCTGCCTGCCTAGAACTAAAGGGGGCCCTGGCTACCTGGCTAGAACTAAAGGGGGCCCTGGCTACCTGGCTAGAACTAAAGGGGGCCCTGGCTACCCGGCTAGAACTAAAGGGAGCCCTGGCTACCTGGCTAGAACTAAAGGGGCCCTGGCTACCTGGCTAGAACTAAAGGGGGCCCTGACTACCTGGCTAGAACTAAAGGGGGCCCTGGCTACCTGGCTATTAATAAAGGGGGCCCTGGCTACCTGGCTATAAATAAAGGGGGCCCTGGCTACCTGGCTAGAAATAAAGGGGGCCCTGGCTCCCTGGCTATAACTAAAGGGGGCCCTGGCTACCTGGCTGTCCCTTAATGGGGGCCCTGGCTACCTTGCTATCCCTAAAGGGGGCCCTGGCTACCCAGCTATCCCTAAAGGGGGCCCTGGCTACCTGGCTATAAATAAAGGGGGCCCTGGCTACCTGGCTAACCCTAAAGGGGTCCCTGACTCTACCTAACGCTAAAGGGGTCCCTGACTCTACCTAACGCTAAAGGGGGCCCTGACTCTACCTAACGCTAAAGGGGTCCCTGACTCTACCTAACCCTAAAGGGGTCCCTGACTCTGCCTAACCCTAAAGGGGGCCCTGACTCTACCTACGTAAAGGGCCCTGACTACTAACTAAGGGGCCCTGACTCTACCTAACACTAAAGGGGGCCCTGACTCTACCTAACGCTAAACTGGGCCCTGGCTACCTAACTCTACAGGGGCCCTGACTCTTCCTAAACATAAAGGGGCCCTGGCCGCCTACAAACTAAAGGTGTCTCGTGACTAGGTACCCACCAACCTACCTGGGGCTGGCCTACCAACTTATCCGTTGGGGGTCTACCTACCTAAATAGGGCCTGTCTACCTACCTAGAGTCTTGACTACCAACCTGGTAATATAATTGAGAGGGCAGCAGCCCATAGTTGTAGCATTATTTCCAGGGGGCCAGTTCTCTCCCCACCCTCCAATCCCTTAGGATACTAGGCCTCTAAGTTATGGCCTGTACCCGCTCTCCCACCCCTGGGTAGTTTGTACAGAGGTGGGAATAGGTAAAGAGATGCTGGAAAATTGAGGATTCTAAGATATTTGTGTATAATTTCTGCAGGGATGAGTTGTGGCCGGGACAAGTCATCATGTCGGTGTGGAATGGATGCAGAAGAGAAGGGATAAAGAACGACTCCTCAGATTAGACGTCTCCGGTGAGTCCCTGATTTCAGGGGTTATTGTACTACTTTACTGGATCAGTGCTGTATTCACTGTAATGTGATGTGACCCGAGCTGGTGTCAGATCAATATGTGGTCTCCATATGGCGGTGTTATATCGGCGTTAGTTTAGTGGCAGTGTACAGGTGTACCAAATAGTAAAAGAGGGAACACCTGACCCTGTGATATGAGTTACACTTTTCCTTTCTTGCTGGTGTTTATTTTAGAAGGTGGCGAGGTGCGTGACCAAGGGAAACATGGAGGGGGATATTGTATGTGGGCTATTGGAGGGACATATTGTATGTGGGTGGAGGGGGATATGGATGGAGCTACTTAGCCCTGTGTCTATGATATTTGAGACAGACAGATATGTGACTCTCTTGGTGCGGTGTACTACACCATACAATTCTTTTTTGCACACTGTATGAGGCCGTTTTTTTTTTTTTTTTTGGGCTGGCATGGTGCTGGGGCGGATCGGGTTGCTGGGGGCGGGGTTTAATGGGGGGGGCCAGGTGCTTCAGCTGTATGGGGCCCTGAAATTTCTGTTGGCGGCCCTGCCTACATGAATAGTTTCCTGGAAAGTGGATTGGTCATCGTGGGCCAGTTGAATGCCCTTCAAGGTCTCCTGATCTGATCCCCTTAGGATCAGAAGGCAATTGTCTATGCTGTGATGATACGAGATGTGCAGCATCTGAAACAACGGATACTGGAAGCCTGTGCTAGCATTTCTTCTGCGGTGTTGCTGTCAATGTGTCAAGAGTGGGAGAAGATGGTTGCATTGACAATCCAACACAATGGGCAGCACTTTGAACACATTTTATAAGTGGTCATAAACTTGTAAATAACTCATGAAAGAATAAAGTTACATTAAAACCAAGCACACCATTGTTTTTCTTGTGAAATTCTCAATAAGTTTGATGTGTTACATGACCCTCTTCCCATTGGAAAAAATAAAATTGGATCCAAAATGGCCGACTTCAAAATGGCCACCATGGTCAACAACCATCTTGAAAAGTTTTCCTCCTCCCTTATACTAATGTGCCACAAACAGGAAGTTGATATCACCAACCATTCCCATTTTATTCAGGTGTACCCATATAAATGGCCCACCCGGTAGAGTGCCCCAGAGTTAATGACGCTCTGTGGCTTTAGAAACCCCTTTGAGAGAATGCACACTTGCACATGCACATCATTTTACTTTAATTAAGCACACATCTGCATTTTATTCAGCCATCTTGGCTAGGTAAGATACAATCACGTTTCAAAAATCCAGCCAGATCTCCAGGTGATATTTCAAAGCACACATCTGTATTTATTTGTATGTTCATGTCACATTTGTCATAACTGATCAGAGTGTGGCACCCACATACGAGGTATTAGGGTGTATGTGTGGCCATTAAGTTCTTCATCCCCCAAAACCCTATCTCCTTATCATGGGAGGCCTACCTGTATTTCCCTCTTCAGTGGACACTGTGGTGGCAGCCCAGGTGGAAGCCAGGAGTTAGATGGGTCCTCTAAAGCACATCTGGATTCAGATGGCAAAACCCTCTTGAATGGGAATGGGCTCACTCTCCATTCTACTCAATGAAAGCTCCAAGCACAGCTGAACACGGTGCTAACTTGTACTCAGAACTTTTACTGAGCAGAATGTAGAGTTGTGCGCAAGTGCGAGCGGCCTTGCATTCTGAGATAACACTTTTTGGGGCATGTTCCAGAGATGGGACCCACACCTATCACTTTGATGGCATATTCCGTCCATATGTCATCAAAGTCTATGGTGACAACACCCCGTAAAAACCCTAGTCAATTTTCTGTGCTCACTAATGGACCAGACATTCTTTACAGGTAACCTACCTCCAATAGGTGTCACTAGAGACACAACATTCTTCCTCCTGGGGGATAACTTACATTTTATGTCTCCCTAGGGAACATAGTGAGGTCTATAAGTGGTACCAATACACCACCTTGACGCTCTGCACAAAACAAAACATTTTCCTCCTAAAGCTAAAAAGAAAGTGCAGCAGAAATCCAAAGATATGCCTCAGATTACATGTATTACATGGTACTGTGAAAACAGACCCTTACACCTTCACTTGGTTGATGATACTTTTAGTTATTGCTATAAAGCATTTTAAAGCCCTAAGGCGAAATCCATTTCTTTTTTGGTGCTGACACACCAGTTCTAAATCAATATACAGGAGTGTATAATACTACAGTATGAATGAAAATGTTATGCGCCAAACATTTTGTATGGCATTTTCGCATCAAACTTTGGCACATTCTAGGTGCATTAAAATGTGTCGTGCCATCAACAGAACAGTGTGCTACAAGTCTTTTGGCACAATATGGGAATTCATAGATGTCGCCCTTAGTATATATTCACATGTAGCTGATTAGTTGCAGGAATGTTATGGGATTAGTAAAAATCCTCACACATCTTACAGAACCAACTCCATTCAGATGTGTGGAACAAATGTTCTAAAGATCAAAGTTTTGCAAACAATCTAGCACATGTAAATGTCTCAAAGGTTTCCTTTATATGTTTTTTGGCATTTCTTTTCCTTGTAAAAATACTCCATGGATGCTATACTTTTTTTACAAGATTTTTAGATGCCATTTATTTAGACAATTTTTAATCTGCTTTTTTTTCACTAAACACCATACCTAGAGCACAATAGCAAGAACTCCGAAACACACCAGACATGCGCCAGTTTTTTTCAATACTATGATAAATATGCTTTTATAGGCTGACTTTTTTAGTTTGCACTGTGTAGGTATTAGACAGTACAGTGGTACCTTGACTTAAGAGCATTTTGACTTAAGCGTTTTTTAGATAACAGCAGTCTCTTGGTCCATTTTTTTGCTTTGAGCTAAAGGGGGTGTATCATTTCATTAAATGGTCTTCAGAATAAGGGGACAGCAAAAACAAGCAACTTTGCATTTGGATGTCATTAGCAAAGCTATCTAGTTTTCACAGGATCCCTTATCTTCTGTTTCTGTAAACACAGTTCTCCAGTGCCGGTCGGATTCCTCCTCCTTTCATTTCATTGGCTGGCGGCTCTACTAATTTACATTCTGTCTGCCCAACCCCCCTCCTCCCGGTTCGTATTCACGGGAGCGAGCATTCCTGCCTCTCTCACTCAGAATAAGGGGTCAGGAGCATTTCACTCTGCACAGCCAGAAGAAACACACTAACACTGCAGCTGTTTCTACACAGAAAACTGCAGAATTGTGCCTTGGTGCCTAAGTGTAAACATAGACGGAGCATTAGGCTGCCTCTCTCACTCAGAATAAGGGGCCGGGAGCATTTCACTCTGCACGGCCATAAGACACACACTAACACTGCAGCTGTTTCTACAATCAGAAAACAGCAGAATTGTGCCTCTGTGCCTAAATGCTCCTGCGTGTAAACATAGCAGGGAGATCTGTGCTGCTCTGGATGAGCTCGTAGAAGACTGGATTCAACTGTAACAAGCCTCCAGCTGTGAGAGGAGAAGAGATCAGTGCTCTGAGTTCATAAAAGGCTGTCTAGACTGAATGCAGGCATGTGGTATGTAAACAGCTCTTACAAAATGAGACTGCATAGGGAGAGGACAGTGATTTGTGGACTCAGAGAGGGGGGGGGAACACACTGACTCAGGAGCGAGCATAAACAGTGAAGAGGGAGGATGATGTCACCCCCCCTTCAGTTAAGAAACACCCAGCTGGGAGGGGAAGAAACGCCACTGGATTTCAGGAAATGAGAGAATCAAGCTTCAAGAAAACAGCCGAACTGATAAAGCGATACATCCCTTTTAAGAGTGAAAATTTGAGTTAATAGTGAAGGAGAGCAAAAGTGCATTGCAGCAGCTCCAGATCAAAAGCTTATACTCTATAGCCATCTGTGAATTTTAAAAAAGTAATTTGCCATTACAGCAACATTGTGAGAACCCACCCTTAGTAAAGGGGAAAAAACCTGAGAATTCAAGTTTAGCGATCTGCTCCACCTCCATCTCCGGCAGCATCTTCATCTGACTTTCACGGTGAATACTCTTAATTAAACCAGTTTATTTCTTTACATTCTTTTTTATTATACTCTATACAGTATATTTATACAGTGTATATGTTTATCAATAAACATGTAAAAAAAAATTGTGGTGGTGGGGTGCGCGGAACAGATTAATGACGTTTCAGTTCATTTCTATGGGAAAATTTGCTTTGACAAAAGAGCAATTTGAGTTAAGAGCAAGGTTACAGAACAAATTAAACTTGTGTCTCAAAGTACCACTATATTAATAAATCTTCCCCAATCTGTCTATAAAGGATTTGTGCACGTGGCTAATTTGGACGCTGATTCTGGAGCAGATTCACCACTGAATCAGCCTCACGATCAGCATCCAAATCTGACTGCAATCCGCCTCACATTGTTTCTTTTGGAAAATCTGCATCATATGCACATGATGCTAATTTGCTCAGGCAATGATTTCTTTTCAGTGCTATCAATTCTTGAGGCGGATTTTGTGCCGAATCCTGATCTCATATTATATGGAGGCTGAATATCAGTGTAAAATTCCTGCCCAAAATCAGGACTTTGCAGCACGGATTTCAGCCGTAAATTTCAACACTTATTCAGAGCTGAAACATTCAATGCTGCAAATCAGCCATGTGAATTTACCCAAAGGGTATTTTTACGCGGCTGATATGTGCGCTATTTTTGGCACTGTTTTGGCACGGATTTCGCCTCCAAAACAGCATAAAAATTACAAAAAAAATGTTAATTTTCATTGATTACTATGTAAAACTGCATCGTAGTTCATACGACGCAGTTTTATGTGATTATTTTCAGCACTGTTTCCAGAGCTGAAAAAGAAGTGACATGTCAATTTTTGAAGCATTTTCCATGAGTAAAATGCCCATAAGAATCATGAAGAGCTTCAAAACTTCATCCACAAGTGTGGTGCGTTTGTGACTCGGTTTTGGATGTACATCCGTGTCCAACTTCCCTGGCAAGTAATTTGTATGGGAGTTTTAGAAAGAAAACATCGCTGAAAAACCACAACGAACACCACATAAACAAAAACCTCATCAAATCCTCATCAAAAACTCGTCCGAAAACTGTTGCATATGAGGCATTTTTTAGACAAGTATTTGAAGCTGATTTGGATGCTGAAAAATAGAGCTCTGGAAAAAATTAAGAGACCACTGCTAAATTTTCAGTTTCTCTGATTTTTCTCTTCAATGGTAAATTTTTGGAGAAAAATGTACAATGTTATTTTATTATATAAACTACTGACAACATGTCTCCGAAATTCAAAGCAAAAATGAGAAATTTTCAAAATAATAAAAAAGAAGCAGTGCTGTCAGACCTCAAATAATTCAAATAAAACAAGTTCATATTTATTTAGAAACAATAAAACTAATGTTTTAAGTCAGGGAGAGCTCAGAAATCAAAATTTGGTGGAAAAACCATGATTTTTTCATTCAAATTCCTTTTGGCCTATTCCTAGCACGTGTTTTGCCATCCAGCTTGTCCTATTGTAAGAGGATTGTGAAGACCACAGCAGTGTTTTTTAAACTTTCCTTCATTAAATAAGATTTGATTCAGGTGATCACCTAATCAGAAGCACATAAAGTAGAATGAGGTATACTTTGGTGGGAATTCAACTGACACTGGAATGGAATGGCTGTCAGACATGTAGAGATGCTGATTTGTAGAAAACTGTGTGGTGGTCTCTTAATTTTTTCCAGAGCTGTAAGCATCCAAATTAGTCATGTGAGCATACCCTTAGCCTAGATGCAAACAGCAATTTGAAAACGGCGCCCAAAATCTGACAGCATTTTCAATTTACTGGACCACGCTGCACCAGTGTTTTTTTGAGCGGTTTTTGTGCATAAACCGGTGGTGGGATTTCGATTCCCAGCGTCCCAGTACAATAGGGCTGTAAGACTCTGACGTCAGTCCCACAGAATATACAATATGTTCTATATTCCCCCAGTTGGTTTTCATTTTTAGGAAAACCTCAGTAAAAAATCTGTGCTTTATAGCTGTACAGCACAAATTTTCTATTGAAGTCTACACAGCACTGGGTATGGTCGTTTTTTCAGCAGATTCAAAATACTGAACCCGGTGAAAAAAACGCTCCAAATCCTGTGCTGTATAGACCTAGCCTTAAAGGGGTTGTCTCACTACGTTGATTCAACTTACCTCAGTCCTGTTTTCTTGGTTTCATTTTTAATTCAGGGGCTTGTTTACTGGCTTCTACTAGGCTGCAGTAGAAGCCAGGTCTGTAGCTATAGCAACCAGTACTGGCAGCCTATCAGAATAGCTCAAACAGGTCTGTAGCTATAGCAACCTGCGGAGCTGAAGCAGCCCATACAAGAGGTGATATCTCAGAATAGATAGGACACTGTTAATGGACACATATTGTAAAGTGACTTGTTTTTGCAAGATCTTTAACATAAAAAGCAATCTTTGTAGTGAGACAACCCCTTTAAGGTAAGTTCACACAGCTGATTTTGACACTGTTTTTGACGAGTTTACACTCAACAAGATTTTTACGCACGTTTTAGGTGTTTCTTTAGACACTGTTTTGGCTGCTGGAAAAGAAGTGTCTTGTCAATTCTTGAAGCGTTGTCAATGCTGAAAATCCCAATAGGAATCAATGTAGAGCTACAAAACCTCGTCAGAACCTCTGTCATACGTTCCCTCAGAAGGACACCACGGCGGAAACCTGACAGACCCTACTGCAGTCAGTGGGGTTCACCAGACGTCTTTTAAAACAGGTCTGGTTCCACATTTTCAACTGAGACTCTGAATGGAAACTCCGACACAGATGTGATCAAGGACTAATATGTTATTATTCTGATTAATAAAATACATATTTCACTTTAGAAGTGGGTATCTGGTTTTATTTGCACGTAGATCGATAGCAGGGCTTTTCACACTACAATGATTCACTTTCAATATGTAGGGAAAGGTAAATGAAGACTATTATCAAATACATTGTTCTTTTAATTTTTGCTCAGTTCAGAAGATAAGAGAGATTTAATCTGCTCTGATTGCACACAAGTGTCTCTAGGTTACCGTCCATATCTCCCTTCCTGATTAGACAGAGAGCAGGGAGTGACGTCACTATGGTGGGACACAGCAGAGTCTATATCTATGACAAGATTAGATTGTATACCTTTGAAAAGCACTTGTTTTCACTCATTGGAGGTCCATTAGCTTTGTTTCCTACAGATTAAATATCGTGCAGTCAGCTAAATGTAACAGGCTCAATTAGGAATAGCAGAGCTGATATGCTTATCACTGCTGTACAACCACCTGCAGCATGACCAGAAAGTGTGAGTCTGAAGCTTCCTGTTACTCTGTGAAACAGCATGGTGAAAATACCTCTTTAAGTGGTTTAAGTATACAATAGCGCAGTAGCCTATGCTATTCTATACAACAGTATTTAGAAAAAAACATATACATTAAACCTATATGTTGTTTTACAATGAAACCCTATGGGAGATGGATGCCACTTATTGGAATGCTTCTCAGGAGCCCTCCTTTATACGGTCATATATGGCATATAAAAAGAAGTTAAACTACAAAATAATTTTTTTTTGGGTGTGTTCAAATAAGTGATTGCTTACTAAAAGAATTTCATTTAGGGTATGTTCACACGGCTTAATTGCGGGGTGTACAGTACGCCCCAAAATAAGCTGTGTGAACATACCCTTAAAGTACCTGCTAGTGAAATACTTAGCTGTCTTGGAAAATGCAGGGAAAATAATTAATTGGGTCACTTTCACAGTGTCAGGGTTTTCTTGCATTAGTATTTGTGGAAACCAGTAATGGGTGCAAAACAAGATGTTCAGATCTTTCCATTATCCTTTTTTCTCTGAGTAGGTTTCACTTTTGGCTTTGCTTACAAAACATACTGCCATGTTCCTACAGTGAAAACTCTATTTGGACAGAGACACAGCCAGCTTCAGAATCACACTTCCTGGTTAGGCTATGGGTGGGTTTATAGCAGTGATCAGCATATCCGCTCTGCTATTCATAGCTGAGCCTATTACAGTGAAATTACCTCAGGAGATGTAAAATTTGTAGTACTCAAGACTACAGAGTGAAAATGTGTCCTAATCTTAAACAAAAAAAGCTCCATTCTTAAAGATTACACGCAGCAGAGACTGAGATCATCATGGACAGACAACAGCAATCAGATAAGAGAGAAAGTTGGTGAGCAAGAGAAACTTGTGTGCACTCAGAAGAGATAAAATCTCTCCTATCTCCTCAGCAATGCCACATTTAAAGAGCAATATATTTGATAATAGTCTAAGTTTACCTTTCCCTACATGTTACCTACTGTTGAAACCAGAAGTTTACATACACTATATAAAAAGACACATATGCATGTTTTTCTCACTATTCGACTGGAAATCAGAATAAACCTTACCTGTTTTAGGTCAATTAGGAACCAAAATTATTTATATTTGCCAAATACCAGAATAATGAGAAATAGATAATTTTTAAGCATTTTTATTAAGTTCTGCAAAGTCAAAAGTTTCTATACATTTCATTAGCATTTGGTAGTATTACCCTCAAACTGCATGACTTGGGTCTAACGTTTTGGATATCCTTCCACAAGTGTCTCAATAGTTGGTAAGGAAGGAAAGATCTCTCCTTAAGGAGAGCACCGAATGAACGGCTTGTAGAGTTTTTGTTTTGCCTTTTCGCCCTCTATTAGCTGCATATAAAGGCTTATGGGAAGGGCTGAGAAGCCCACAGCCCCCTCTGTTGGTTGTAACAAATCCTCAATTTGCTTTTGACCCACCGATTCTTGAGAAAGCAAAAAGGATTTTTTTAGCCAAGCCAGTATCTCTCCTCTACAGACAACGCTGTTTCGGGATTTTTGTCCCTCTTCAATGCAGAGTAGAGAAGATACTGGCTGGCTGTGTGGGAGGCATCGGGTAGCTCAGGAAGGGAAGATCTCTCCTTAAGGAGAGCACCTAACGAACGGCTTGTAGAGTTTTTGTTTTGCCTTTTCGCCCTCTACTTAGCATCTGCATGTCACAAGGCATTATGGGAAAGGGGCTGAGAAGCCCACAGCGCCCTCTGTTGGTTGTAACAAATCCTCAATTTGCTTTTGACCCACCGAGTCTTGAGAAAGAAAAAAAGGATTTTTTAGCCAAGCCAGTATCTCTCATCAATAGTTGGTAGGAATTGTGGCCCATTCCTCCTGACAGAACTGGTGTAACTGAGCCATGTTTGTAGCTCAGTTACACCCGTAGTGATAAAAACATGTATATGTGTCTTCTTATATAGTGTATGTAAACTTCTGGGGCCACATGTATGAAAACTGTCTAGGTCTAAAATTCACTTTGTTGCCCATAGCAACCAATCAGAGCTCCCCTTTCATTTCATATAGTGCTCTGGAAAAATGAGAGGGGCGCTCTGATTGGTTGCTATAGGCAACAAAGTGATTTTTAGACCTAGAGGTCCTAGACAGTTCTCATAATGTGGCCCCTGGTTTCAACTTTACCTGTTAAAAGCTAATCATTGTATTGAGTAGACCCCTTTTTTCTCAGTCATCTGCTGTACAATGTCTTGTGTAAAATGTCTAAAAGTTTTTGAAACTTGTTTAACCCCTTCAAGCCCTGCATCATAAATATATGCTGCATCAGTATGAAGAGATTATAGAGTGCGCTTACTAGCTGAGCCCACTAAATACCCGATGGGTGTTGTCTGTTAATTACAGCTGATACCCTCCTGCTGTTTAATCCTTCAGACACCTTGGCTGTGAACCATTCCTTTCCCCAATCACCCCCCTTGTAACGAGATCGCGGGATGCAGAGTGGTCGACATGGCAGCCAGGAGCCTAAAGAAAGCTTCTGTGGCGGCCATGTTACTGCTCCCATCATTTGCTACTGCCAAAGGCAGGAAGTAATGGGTGCGCCATCTTGGTGCACCCTTCTGCAGAATGGTATACAAGCGATCGCATCCGCTAGTAGTCAAATATCCTAGGGGAATTACATGTACAAGTTAAAAAGAACAATATATAAAAAATAATAAAAGATATTAAAAGTTCACATACACCACCCTTCTGCCATTTTACAAATAAAATGACTAAAAAAGTTACACATAATTGGTATAGCCCTGTCTGTAAAAGTCCAATCTATTACAATAGAGCATTATTTACACTATAGAAGAAAAAAATTCCCAACGACTAAATTTTATTTTTTTCCTCATCTTGCATTCATAAATAATTGTAATAAAAAGGGATCAAAAAGATGCATCTATCCCAACATGGTACCGATAAAAACTACACTTCAGTCCTCACTTAGATCCATAGATTGAAAAAACAAAAAATTACTGGTTGGGCAATAAACGGTGCTGCAGTGCAAATTTACAAAATACAACTTTTAAAAAAAAAATTTAAAAGTACTAAAACATATCAAAACAGTTTTGCACCATCAGAATCATATTGGCAAACTTGTAAACAGCGTCCCATTTGTAGTAATAAGGAAGACATAGGATGGCAAGCCAGTATAAGATAAAAAAAAATACCTTTTATTATAATCAGCATTAAAATCAGTAGAAAAACAAGTTTAAGCAGTGCAAGACCACCAACCGTACTCAACAGTGTGCAGTCGGGTATTCTCTCGGCAAAGACCAATGCGTTTCGGTGACGCACACATCAGAATCTTATTGACCTGCAAAATAAATGTAACATGCCATTTATTCCAAACAACGAACTCTATAGGTGTGAAACACCCACAAAAATGGGGCAATTGTAGGTTTTCTTCAAGTTCCACCCCACATAGAATTTTTTCTCAGCACACTAAATGGTATGGTCATTGGAACCATTAAAAAGTTAATTTCTTGACCCGTAAAAAACTAGTCCACATAAAACTATGTATGCACTAAGTTATGGCTCTCAGAAAGCGGGAAGGAAAAAAAACGAAAACCAAAAATTGCTGCATCATTAAGGGGGTTAAACATTTTTCTTTCAATTTGTGGGTCCTTTGGTGTTATTATACACAGATGGGTGATAAATGTCCCACCAATTGCTTAAACGGGGGCCCAATGTCCTCACTGCATTCGTCTGTCCCATATACTTTGAATGTTGCAGCAGAGCACATGATTGACCACTGCTCTGTTCAAAGACTTCCTGACCGCGCTCACATTGGACCTCCAGCAATCAGACATTTAGTGAAACATGTATGTAACTAGGTGCATCGAAGTTCATTTTATCTATTTTTCAGTGTATAATGCGCCTGAATGTATGAAAGTGGTTTTTGTGTGATTATAAATGGTGTCTAAAGTTCATTGCACCTCGCCTGTGTGTTTGGCGCATTACGGAACTTACTCGCATAAGTAATGTGCCAGACATGTATAAAGGCTATAGATAGGCTGGAAATAAAAGAAAAGTAATTAGAATAACATCTCCGTGAATAGAAACTATGGTACTGATCTTGCTTGGTGAACCACAGGTCCCAGCAAGACCTGTGCTGTGCTGGCTCTTGCTGTATGTAGAATAAAGGGTGAGAGCAGCAAAAATACATTTCAAATTTAATGTAGTAAAAATGAAAAATTTAAAAATCTGAACAACATAATCAGTGGGTTATTTAATGTAAAATTAGTTTTAGATTCTATTAATTTTAAATACATTTTATAGGAGATATTTCTATATTTTTGGGGATATTATATATTTTATATTAATTTTATATAACATTTTTTATTAAACTCAAATAATTTAATTTTATATAGTTTGATAATTATCATAAATTACTTTTTATTACTGTACTGGTGTAAGTTGAGAAGTATTGGACATTTTTTTCCCTAACAGCAAATCCAGCTCCACTTAGACTCCTCAGGCTCAGGCAGACCACATTAAAATAGGTCTAAATGTTCGAGCGGTAATGCGCCTAGTTTTGCCGTCCTGCATTCATATATGTATCTAATATTACGAGAACGCCCCCAGAACACCCCCTTGTGTTAGGCGCATTAAAAAGTGTCAAGTCTTACGAACAATGCGCCTAACACATTCGTTAAGCAGGAAGTAATGGGTGCGCCATCTTGGTGCACCCTTCTGCAGAACGGTGTACAAATGATTGCATCCCCTAGAAGTCAAGTACCCTAGGGGAATTACCGGGACCTACTTAGATTCTGCTCCCTGTCGTGGCTTATACCATTGCTTGTGGTGGTCCACCTCCTGTCCTGACATTCAGCCATTTTAAATCATGGTACATACATATGATGTACTGTAATTTTAAGTGGCTGAATAAACGTAATTTTTATTACATTTGAAAACTTACAAACTGATCTTAGTTGGACATTTCATATTTTGGGTCATTTACTCTGACTCATGATCTCCAAGTCTCTTTTAAGCTGTTGAATATTGCTAATGTTTAAAGCAGACAGCACCTGTTCTGAATGGCATGTTATGAAATAATAAGCTTCAGAATGATCACCCTTAGGCTGGGTTCACATGGCGTTAAGTTAAAGGTATCTGTCGCTGTATCATGATAAAAGGTACACCAACGGATACCATGATGTAGCCTGGTTTGGCCCAAACAGTCCTGTTTAGACTAGGTGTGCTCTCTTTGCTGGCGGTATATGCTTTCTGTGCAGGACTTGTAGAACATTTGTTCTATTAATGTCTTATGGGGTCTACGGGCCAGCCATTGCTACACTGCAGTATTCTTGAGGCTCCTTTTTTTTTTTTTTCTAGGGTATGTTCACACGGCTTATTTTGGCACGGATTTCACTGCGTATTTCACCGTGTATTGTGCATTATATGAGCCGCAATTACAGTAATCATAGTTCTCATAGAGAGCTATGGGTTACGCGTCGTCCCCCTGCACGTACAATACAATCGTATTGTACACTGGGGGAGAAAAGTTACATGTCAATTGTTAGTGGCGAATACGCACCGCTAACAATGAATGACTATGGTGCTGGCGCCAAGCCGCCCGCTCTCCCTGTGCTTTGGAAAGACCCGTTGATCAGCGCGTCGCTCCAAAGCACCCGGCGTATTACGGCGCGTACTATACGCGCTGCAATACACTGTGTGGACATAGCCTTACAATAACCCACTTGATACAAGCAATGTAGTAAATAACACTGTTAGAACCCAGCCTTACATGTTTAGTAGTGAGAAAACTTGAGATTGTACCAGATCTGTTCATTGGTCATGTTCTTATATTTTCTTAATTATTGACCATTATGGTATCAGGTATTATGTAATATTATGATTTGGGATATCACTATCCGGCCTGTTGTACTTGATATTATTATATTTTTTAGTATTCTAAATTATATATTTATGATTGATGTTTTCATTTATGAACACTACAACGTTTACTGATTAAAAATTGATTTGTTGCTTTCCAACAAAATTTTTACATCTGAGAATAAATAGGAACAATACCAAATATCAGAGTTGCAATCCTATTTTGCAATCATTCAACTCCACTGATACCAGCGAGTCCACCTACACATACATGCTCATAGTTCCCATAAATGATAGAAATGGTTACCTATTAACATTGCTGCAGTCTGTGTGCAATACTTATCCTATCAGTGCACACTCGTCACTTAGGTGTCATTACCTGGAAGCTATATAAAGAGAAGCTTCCCTTCAGAGAGGTTATCAGAGCTAAGCATGGCAAAATTACTGAGGGTGGTGGTGTTACTAGTCCTCTGCACCACAGCAGTGTGGTGCACCAGTGATTATGATGAAGATGATGCGGTAATTACATAGTTGTGACAATTGTATAATTGTGCTTAATAATATTTTTCTTGATTGCATTTAATTACCCATATTTAGAATGCATAATTATTTTAACTGTTGTTTTCCTATCATTTGCAGGATGATACTGCAGGAGAGAAGGTAATAATTCAGATATGTTTTACCAGAACTATATAAACTTTCTTAGCACTTATAATAGATATATAATTAAAATTATATTTTTTTACAGAAAAGTTTCTCAAAGTGTATATAGAACTGCATGCTGTTGCAAATTGTATGTATGATGCAAATGGAAGAAAGAAAAAATTTGATGTTATATTTATATATGTATATATTATATATTTATATATATTTTATATATATAACATATATATATAATTATTCATATATATTTATATGTATATAATATATATATATATAATATATATAAATTATATATATATATATATATATATATATATATAAACTACGTATATATATTTTTATTTGTTTGCTTTTATCCTAGGCAAATAGGATAAAAGCAAACAAATAAATCTTTTACTTATTTAAGTCAGTGAAAAATAAACACTAAACACCTGAAAGAAAATGTATTTGTTTTAAATGCATCAGATTTATATTAATTTGCATTAGTTTGATCAGATTTTATAGCATTAGTGTACTAAAGCAGGTTGGCCAAGCAACTAGAGGCTTCAAAGCGAGTTGGAATCTTTAGAAATATACCAACAACATGTAATACCAACAACAGGTTATAGCTGATGTTCTTCACTGACACCCTCATATCTACAAATACTGCAAATGTTTGCTAAACCAATCACACTTAATTTCTGTAGGTAAAAATGAGATTGGTTT
Source organism: Phyllomedusa bahiana (assembly GCA_025379985.1). NCBI lineage: Eukaryota > Metazoa > Chordata > Amphibia > Anura > Hylidae > Phyllomedusa > Phyllomedusa bahiana. The sequence continues at coordinate 20,932 of JAODAL010005282.1, forward strand.
TGGTACCTAGACATGTGATAACTAATATCATTATATTAGTAATTTACCATCACAGCCTCATGGGTTGATAGATGTAAGAGTAAACATGCAATAGTCCATAGTATAGCTTGTACTAATGTGCACCAAATGATGTATTATCCCTCTTACCCCGTTTCCCCAAAAATAAAACACCCCCGAAAATAAGACTTGGTGCATTTTTTTTAATGCAATTCAGAGTTTGGCTGCTTATGCTGATGTTTGTGATGAAATCACTACAGTATATTAATACATGTTGATTTTTTGTTCATCAATAATTGTGAATTTTTGTTCATGGAAAAATAAGACATCCCCTAAAAATAAGTCTTAGCTCGTCTTTAGGAGCAAAAATTAATATAAGACACTGTTTTATTTTTGGGGAAACAGGGTATGTAGTGTTAAATGTAGCATATTAGGAATGTTAATATTGAATAATTTCTTACTACATTTTACATTTGAAAAAAATAATATTTTGTCAAGTACATGGAAGCAGGGGTGCCAACAGGGCAGTATGCCTATCAGGAGCCCTAATCAAATTTTATGGGAAAAAGGGGGCTCACTGACATGGTGAAAGATAGGAACTGGTAAAGGGCAGATGCTTCAGCTATATGGGGCCCTGACTTATGGCAGCCTTGCATAGACCAGTTGTACTTTTATCTCTCTAATGTCAGCAAGCTAACTTCTAAGCTCGTATTGGGATATTGGGAATAAATTCAAGGTGTTAGAGTTTTGAGTATGAGCAGGGTTCTCTATCAAGTCGGTAAATATTATCTGCAGGGCTTTCCTAGTAATGTCTGTAACTACTAAACCTATTTACATAATTGTAGAACCTATGGAGGCAATTCATTATGTCTGGGGTTTTTATTGTAATTCACCACTTTTGTGTGACAGTAAACATGCATATATTACTTGAGGAATCCATGATTTATGTAATATTATTCCAGAAAACAGAAGAAGCAGCGGTTGATGCAAGAGGACACAGGCCACTTAGTCCAGGACAAAAACTAACACCAACCAGGAGACCTCCACCACCAGCCAGTGGAGGGACCTACAGAGGACGTCCAACCAAAGCACCAGCCAGAGGAGGGAAGAAAGAACCCGTAGTGCATCCTGACAGTGGAGGCTGTAAACATCTACAGGAGGAGTTGGTAGGAAAATGTTGTCATAAATATGGGGTAGGAATAGAGAAGTTAAAGAAGTGTTATTAGGAATATAAGAACTTTTTAAGGGGGTTGAGCAAGATTCAAAAAATATGGCTGCTTTGTTCCTAGAACTGTGCCACGGCTGTCCATGGGTAGTGCCTGGTATTACAACTCCATTGAAGTGAATGAGGCTAAACAGCAGTATTACACACACAATGTGGAAAGACAGAAAGCAGCCATGTAATTTCTATTTTTTTGTTAATAAATAATATGTATTTCATTTTTCCAGGGAGTGTTATGTCCTACTGGTTGTGAATTGCGTACCGGGCTTCTAAAACAAGAAAGAAATGTCAAAAACTCACTGGCTCTTATTCGTCCCAGGCTGGAAACACTGTCTCAGTCATCAACCAATATATTCAAGTATGCCTCTCTCTTAGGAGAAAAAGTCAAAGAACGTCAGGAACTCAACAAAGGTAGACTTTATATTCTATCTCAACATATGCTTCATATGGTACGTAGCAGACCAATATATGAGCACTGATTGCCTAAACAGTGCAGCAAATGCTTCTTCTCTGTGTGACTGAATCTGGAGACTATATATAAATCACTGTGACCACTCCTTATATTTTAGTTGTAGACAACATATCACCATCTAGGAAAATATAGATACACTAGTGGAGAATGCACTATTATTTTTTCAGTTTGAGGCTTATATAGATCCCTAGAAAACCCATTTTCTTTTAGAAGACCGTGATCTATGAAGCAGGCCATTCCTATTTTGCCAATATAATTCCATACCAATAAATCCTCAGCCAAACATTTTTTTTAAACCCTACAGTAGAGACCTGTGGCTGTTGTTGAAGCACATCCAGGGCCATTCCAAGGCTAAATTGCGCTCATGGTGGGTAAAAAATATTATCCCCCCAACATTAATATGTTGCTTCACACTGCATTACCATTAATCTGTGCCTCAACATAGAAAAAGCTATAACACAAAGTTCTATGTATAAAATTAGTAAATAATAATCATACAATTACCAAATAACACCACTACCATTTATTGTACCATATAATGTACTGAAAAGCCCCCAAAAATATTTATGGGGTGTAGTGTGTAAAAAACACCCAACTGCACCATTCCAAGGCTGGGTGCTTTGTTTTTCTAGAGTGCACTGTGTTATATAAATGATATCTTTGTTTTACTTTTAAGAGAAATAAAGCCTTTTTTTATTTGCTATTGATGCCATTTTCTGAGACCAGAAATTTTTTAATTTTGGGGACCCATGTGAGGACTTGTTTTTTGTTTACTAAAGTGTCGTTTCTTCATTCCCATTTTGGGATATATGCAACTTTTTAATCCCTTTTGTTGAAATGTTTTTTGGGGATTTGAAATTTTGGCACTCAGTGTTATGTTTTTTAGTTTTTGTTATTATTATGCTCAATGTTTGGGAATAAATAATGTTATGTTATAGTAGCCCAGACTTTTATGGGTGCGGCTATGCCAATTCTGTTTACTTTTTTGGGAGGTAAACTTTATATTTTTTTAAAACGTGTTTACATAGAGATTAATACAGAAGTATTTCTATGTGACCTAGGGTTGGTCTATTTTAGAGTTGTATATGCTTTCCATACCAGACTCAAGAATGTGGTAGACTACAAGGAAAGCATTTACTGCTGGGAAAGTTAGCAAACATAGCTTGCTATATTAATCTTTATGGGGCCACGGTAGCTATGTCGTGGTGTCCTTCTAGGTACCTTTCTTCATCATATGCCGAAGGATACCTAGAACGTAAGCAAGTGTGAATTGCCTCTTACGCAGACAGACAAACACGGACACACACTTACATTTTATGCTGATTCCATGTCATGCAGTCTCCGAAAGAAGCAGAGGTACATATCACTTATTTGTAGGTGTGGGAAAGGCCCAGCACAGGGCTAGAAACTGAGCTTCCTATGCTTTGAGGCTGTGAGCCCTTCCACTTCCACCCCATCTCTGACCTGATGATTTCAGTGTCCCACACAGCCAAGGATTGACAGGCCGGCTATTTACACAGGTAGACTGTAAGCCAAAGTACCACACAGGTTCAGCAAAAAAGCTGTTCTCAATGAACCCAGGCAGTACATTGAGTCCTGGGAACACCGTCTCTGTGCTCCTCTCACTGGGCCCTAATGCTGACTACCCAGTGTGCAGAGCTACCTGAAGCAACAGGCTGTAATAATTATGCCACTGCCAGCCCGTTATTCCAAGCGAGTGGCGTCCTCCTCCAGTAAGCGGCGCCCCGAGCAACTACCTACCTCGCTCACCCTTCGGAATGACCCTAAGCACATCCAATGAGAAACCATACCAATGGAACACATATTTCAGAATCATAAAAATAATGATGAATAATCTATATCTGTACATATAATAGACATAAAGATATAATTCATAATCATAAGTGTGGATTGTCTTCCAAAAGAGGATTTATACCCAAAACATAAAAAATGTCTGCCACTAGAGAATAAAAATAACAGTACTTCTGTATGTAAAAATGTCATCACTAACCAAATTTAAAGGGACTATCCCATAAAAACATCTCTTCAGAATATAAGTGTTAAATGTATGTTCGCTGTGACTCCCACCAATATAATGAGGGTCCATTCCCCTTATTCCTCCGCACTGCATGACAACAGTGAGAAGTTTTAGAGGAGTGGTGGTTATGCATACTAGTGCATCTCAAAAAATTGGAATATCATTGAATATCATTGAAAATAAAAAGGGGTTCTCCAGGACTATCTTATTTGTTATAGGGCTCACAAATGTATTATATTAAACCTTGTCATTCATACTGTAATGAGTCTATACAATATATGGGTTTCTCCATTTGACTTAAATTACTGATATCAATGATCTTTTCAATGATATTCTAATTTTTTGAGATGCACTAGTATGTTCTGCTCTGCCATTCATTTCATTGGACCTGACAAACGAAGCTGAGCACTATGTCTGTTTTTGGGTCAACCCCATAGAAATTCAATGTGGCAGCAGGCCCCATGATTGAACAATGCTCCATTCAAACCTCTTCTCAGTACTGACATGCAGTGAGGAGTAATGGAGGGCTAAGGATCCCTCTCCTAGGACAGAATTCTAGTCTCAGGAGAGTGGATTCTAGCAATTATAGCTGTATTCTTAGAGCTGTTGGGTAGGTCACAGGAAATACACAAGGTAATATTTATTTCCATTCGACCATAACAATATATATAGCTTTTTTGGGGGCTAGTTTGAATCCTGGTATAATAATGCTTTGTGTTCAGTCTCTGTCTAGTCTAGTAGTCAAATGTGTTAATGAGGTGAATGGATTTTTTTACAACCCCTGCTGTCTATTACATCACACCTTGGCACCTGTGAGTGAATCTTTAATTACTTTTGTGGAGCCGTGAGCAGTACATCATGTAAATGTGAAATATTTTCTTTTCAGAAAATGAGAATGTTATAAATGAATACAGTGTAGATTTGGAGGAACAGTACGCTTACATCAAGGAAAATGTGGATAACAATATTCCATCCAACATCCGCATCCTCCGCCAAGTGTTGGAAAATCTAAGATCCAAAATCCAGAAACTGGAGGCCACAATTTCCTCCCAGGTGGAGAACTGCAGATCTCCGTGTACTACAACTTGCAACATTCCAGTGGTATCTGGCAAAGGTACTGTATGCTGCTTCTCACATTTGTTTCCAGCTGTTGAATCAAACCAAGATTTAGGATGAGCAAAATAGTCATGTAGCTCAGCTGCTAAAATAATTTAATAACTTAATAACAAAAGTCTACATGAATTTTATAAATTCCTAACTTATAAATATATAAATTCCTAGCTGCTCTTCCCCAGCAAATCATTGTTTTATTTCATGAATTATTACAGAGTGTGAAGAAATTTACAGGAATGGTGGGGAGACATCAGAAATGTATCTCATACAGCCAGATCCATTCTTTAGACCATACAAAGTTTATTGCGATATGACCACACAAGATGGTGGTAAGTATGCCAACAAGACAAAAACTTCTGTATCTGGTAATCATCCACAAAGGAAAACATTTCAACAATTGAGGAACATCTTGTAAGTTGAGATTCTTTTAAGATCTAAAAATCAGTTGTCCAGATTGCATTTCCAATATAACTGGAAACTGGCTCTCTTCTAATCAGAACATTTTACTAGTGCCAATTAGCTACAACACTGGTTAAACAGTAACATTAGTTTAAAGGGGTGTTCCGTAACTAAAAAAGGGTTGTTAGTCAATTGAGAAATTATATAAAATAAAAGGAAAAACAAAAACCTTCCTGGAATCAATGGCGCTGTACATTAGAAGGGGGTTACATACATGACATACGCCAAATAAGTACAATGGTGACAAATGACTAACAATTGGTACAGAGGGAGAGACGACCCTGCCCATGAAGGCTTACTGTCTGCAAGAAAGGGTAAAGAGACAGAAGGTGAGGGGCAGACATGTTTGTGGGGGATGGGTGGCAGCGGGATTATCGTGGATTGTAGGCTATTCTGAAGAGATGGGTTTTCAGGTTGTTTTTGAAGCTAGTGAAGGTAGAGGAGAGTCTGAGGTGGTGGGGCAGTGAGTTCCAGAGTATGGAGGAAGCACGGGAGAAGTCTTGGAGACTGTTATGTAAGGAGCTGATAAGAGGAGAGCAGAGAAGAAGGTCCTGTTTACCTTGTAATACCTCTTATTTCAGCGCTGCAGCCGTCCTGGTGATCTCTACAGATAACGTCACCATTCGGTCTTCACATGACCCTGGAGCCAATCACAGACTGCAGCAGTTATGTGTGGTATATCCAGCACATGACCGCTGATCCTTGTGAACGGCTTCAAGGTCATGTAAAGACTGAATGGTGACGTTGGGTTCACCAAGACAGCCACAGAGCTGGAATGAGGGATTACAAGGTAAGTTTTTGTTTTCCCTTCTATGTTTTCATCATGTCCTGGAAGACTGAGATTTGTTTGGTCACGGAAAACCATTTTAACCTTAGCTGAACCCATTGATTTCTGCAGGACCAGAGGACCACCTAATGTGTCGTGACTGTCCTCTGATGGCAGATTTTAGGGGAAGAAAAGATTGACATTTTGGAGTTCAACATGCCCAACTTGTTATTTTATGGGAGATAAGCCCGCATGTCTGGCAGTGCCTAATTCCCCTCCCTCTATTGAGAACACATACACACATGCAGTTTCATTAAGATATTAGTTATATGGACATATGCCTGTATACTGAATGCTGTATAGACTCAGGTCATATAATTCAGAAATAACTCTGATGACATTTTTAGGATGGACATTAATCCAGAACAGACAAGACGGAAGTGTTAACTTTGGAAGAACATGGGATAGCTATAAAAATGGATTTGGAAATATTGCCTTCAATGGAGGAAAAGGAGCCTGCGATTTGCCAGGTATGTTTCAATTACATCTGTACAATGGGCTATGCACAAAAGAAAAATATAGTAATAGTGACCACACAGAATACATCTTGGAGGTCACCTCTCCATTATTGTCCAAGATTAGGAACTTCTCGATTTCAGGATAGTCATTATTGCCAGATACCCGAGCAGTTTTGATTAGACCAGTCTCAGGTTAACCTATATTTACAAATTAAAATATTTTATATATGTTAATTCCTTATGTTTCCCTAATATTCTATGAAGGCAGGGTCACCGCAGTGGTTTTAGGGCTCTTCCTTCTTACACTGCTGCCTCTATACAGAATACCAGCTATTCTCTGACAGCCAATTCTACTAATAATAATAATTCTAATAATCATTATTTAGCACCAACATATTCCGCAGCACTTTACAATTTAGGGGGTATAAGTACAGACAAAATCAAACATTACACAGTAAAAAGCACAAGGTGAGAGGCCCTGTTCACAAGAGCTTACAATCTATTAATGTGTATGGGTGGGATGAAGGATGAGACGTGCTTGGTTTACATAATGGTCCAGCAATGTTTTAGAAATATGGGGTGGTTTACATAAAAAGGCTTTAAGGGCGATATGTATGAATGGGCCTACGCCAGATATCTGGCGTCTTTTCAGCCCGATATCAGGCGCAGCCCCGTTCACACATTTTTAAATCTCCCGCAGGCGCTATGTAATGCGCCCTGGAATGGCATGCGGGAGGCGGGGCGCACTAGAACCGTAGCAAAGCTACATATTTGTAGCCTCGCTACAGCATTTCTGGCCGCATTACAGTTAGAATAGGTATACCTTTCAAAGTGGTATACGTGAGCCAGAACTGTCGCCCAATCGCTGGAATACGCCTGATTTATAACCCGCTGTAGAGCGGGTTCACAAAACAGGCGCATTCTAGGCAATTAATATGCACATGAAATTTGCTGTCCCCACGCCAAATTTCATGCATGTCGCCCTAAGTCTCTATGAGTGCCCAAGTGCAGGGAGTGGCAGAAGAGTATGACAGAGTGCGGGGGATTAATAATTCGGGATCTTGATAGACCTGCCTTAGAAGATGTATTCTTAGGGCGCGCTTAAAGCTGTGAGGGTTATGAGTGTACCTGATCGTACGGGTAGCATGTTCCAGAGAATTGGTGCAGCACGTGCAAAATCTTGGAGACGGCCATGTGAGGTACGGATGATTGAGGCATGTAATTTAAGATCATCAGCAGAGCAGAGAGTTTATGCAGGCTGCCATAAAATACAGTCTCTGTTCCGCTGAGGGATTTGCAGGGCAGCAGTGGAAGTAGTATCAGAATATTTGAAGGAGCATCATGAAATATGTGTAATTACAAGCTTTGTTTGACTCTTTTCAGGTGAGTACTGGCTGGGTAATGAGAGAATTAGCCAGCTTACTAACCTTGCACCCACCGAAGCTTTGATTGAAATGGAAGATTGGGACAACAACAAAGTTACAGCCAAGTACACAGGTTTTACGGTGCAAAATGAAGCAAATAAATATCAGCTGTCTGTCAGTGGCTACCAGGGTAACGCTGGAAATGCTCTCATGGAAGGGGCTTCAGAACTGAGAGGAGAAAACAGAACCATGACAATACACAACGGCATGTTCTTCAGTACTCATGACAGAGACAATGATGGCTGGTAAGTATAGAGCTTACTCTGTACCTATGCATTTCCTATTTAAAATATCTATCTGTTAGGTGATCTGTAGCCTCACAATAATTCTTCCAAAATTGCTTATAGCTATTAAATAATCCATTTGCATAAGTCACATTTTTCTTGTACATGCAGTCCATTAGATCCAGGGTGGAGAACTTGTTTTTACTGCCAGGTGCCATTTGGATGTTTACAACATCATTCGTAGAGCATACAAAAGTATAAACTTAAAAATTAGCCTTTCACATTTGGTCAAACATTGAATACACCTCTAATAATGTTGTTTGAAACTGCTTCTCTCCCTGATCAGCATAAGCACAGATGCAAATTGCTGAACAGATGACTATATCATCTCGTCCACGTCATTTCCGCGCTATGGCACGTCAGGAGAAGAAAGGCATGAGCAAGAGTTTTAACTGAAGGGCCGCATGTCCCCTCTCTTTTGTCATGCAATGTCCCTAAGTCCCCCACATCCTCAATCTGTGATAACCATGCATGCCCAGATGTGCAGTAGCATATTGGGGTAAAAATCGCATTGTACTACAGTTGTCCCTGTAGTCCTGGATGCTCCCCTCTGCACCAAGTATAGATACAATGCTATGATGTCCATTTACTCCCTCCCTCTTCCCCCTTTCCTGACAAACACTACATGGGTAGAAATGGCATGGACTACAGCTAATGCGCTTGATGTCTCCAAGTCAACAAACAAGAGCCAGGAGCCTTGGAGACCAGTGAATGCACAGTAGCATTCGGAAAGGCTTAACAAGCAGTACTAGCATCAATGTCTCTGAAGTTCCTGCCAATTGTTTGCTGATTTGAGGACACTGAGCACAGAGCTGGACCAAATGGTTTTGCTAGCTGTATACTTACCTGATGTTCCCCGTACCTGCTTTAGTTGGTAATACACATTGCAGTTCATGAATTTATCTTGCACTGCAAGTTTTCTAAATACAATGGAGGTTTACCCATTGGATTACAGGGAAATAGAGGCCACAAATTCATATGGAAAATTTTTCTCTTTCTGCAAAAATGGTTGCTGTTATTTTTAGGTTTAATGTTTTTTGCTTTAAAAAAATTTTAAAAGTAATTCTTTATTTCTAGGTTACACGCAGATCCAAACAAACAGTGTGCCAAAGAAGATGGTTGGTGGGATGGGGGGTCAAAAGAGCCCTTTTTGCTAATCTAATTTGGGGATATTTCTGGGGGGGGGGATACACATATTTATATGGCAAAACTTTTGGGACAGATGTGGTGGGTTTTATGGATGAAAATGGAAAAAAATTTCCCGGTATTCAATGAAGAAAGGGTGGCATGAAAATCCGTCCATTCTTCAGTGGTTAAAAAAAACTGCAGGGTTTTGGGTTTCCGAAAAAACAAATTTCACAGTGCACCACAAAACTTTTCAAAAAACATGGGGACCCCTTAAGGGCACCTTTTCATGGGGAAGTTCTAAGATTTGTTATAGGATCATGTGTTTAAAAAAAAAAAACTAAATAATATGAAATTTTAGGGGAAACATCCCAAACCCCTTGGTCAAATTTACCCATAATTTTTGACCCACAATAGAAAACAGTTTAAACCAGGTACAACAAATTTGTTTGTTAACGTTTCATAACACAATGCAATCTCAAAGAGAATTAACATGATGCCGTGAGGGCAATAATTTGCTGACGTTCCTTTTTCTTATTTATGACTGGTTTTCTATTAAGCTGTTGGCAGATCTTCTAAGTACGGCAAAACTGCTTGGGATAAAAGAATAAACATATTGAGGACCAGATTGTGTAACATGTCGTTATGGTGATGTCGATTGCTGTGTACCAATAAAGACACTGAAGTATTGTCTACATCGATTGGTTTCTTATCTGTTTTTTGGAGAAACACATTAGGCCCATACTTATAAACAAAAATTTGGATTTTTATCCAATTCACAAAATTAAACATTAATTAGTAAGTTTTAAACTTCTGCTTTTGAGAAAAAAAAATCCCAAGATTTACAACCGGGGGTGCAATTTTTTTGTTTAAATTTTGAAAAAAACCTGCACCCAAAATCACAGAAAAAACCCGTCTTTTAAGTAAAAATTCACCCCCTTTTGTTTTTTTTTTATGGTTGTCAAGGGTTTTAAATCCCCAAAAAAAAGGGTGGGTTTTTTCCAAAAAAACCCCATGGGCATGTTTGGACACAAAAAGGAAAAAAGGGTCTTATACTTTAGACAATCCCTTTTTCTTACAAGGGTGTCCAGATATTAAGGTGATCACAAGGTTGTCCACTGGTGGTAACTACAGCCATCAGTTTGTAATCTGTGAGGAAATACAGCAGCAGCCTTTTGGATAAAAACCCGGGAAAATTTTTCTGTATACCATATTGGGCTTTTTTGGCAATATTCTGGTCTATTTCAAGTAAAGTTGTATGGAAACTATTAAAAAAGGGCCTTTTCAGGGGCTCTTAAAGGGAAAGTGCCAACCCAAAAAAAGGGCCCTTTTTGTTTAAAGCACGGGTTTTTCGGGTTAAAAAAAATTTTTTTGGAATTTCTTTTTTTTTTTTTTTTTTTCCCCGATCACTTTTTATTATTTTTTTTATTTGTTAAATCCTGCAGTTTTCACTTTGGCCCAAATAAAACCCTTTTAATTGTCTGACACTTCCTGTTTTTGTAGAGAAAATACTCAGTTTGCTCATTATTTAGCACAAACAGGGTTTAAACTGAAAGGTGGGCACCCAAAGTGTATAGGTTTAAAACAGGATCCCCCAATCAAAAATAGGGGATTGTCCCCTCAGCTCCCCCTCTAAATCCTCCCGTTCTTCTTTCCCCGGTCAAGGAGGGGCCTAGAAACCCTTTCTGTAGGGAAATCAATGGACTGAGGGGCAGTCTTAAGGCTCCTATGGGTTTAAGCTGCTGTAAAAACTTTTCCCCTAAATGTGTTAAATGCAGTGCAGGGAAAAAAGGGTGCCCCCCCAAAACATATATGAAGACGAAATTTAGAAAATTTTCAATCAGAAAAAAAAAAATGGTAAGAAGAAAAAGAAAATGGAATCAGGGTCGGGGTTTAAAGTAAAAAAAAAAAAACTGGCGACAGATTCCCTTTAAAGAGTTTCTACAGGACTTACATTGATGGTTTAGGATAGGTAATGGTTAGTAGATCATTGGGGGTTTGAAAATCTGGGTGCCATGGAAGGGGTGGATCAGGTTCCTAAGGTTATTGGATTTGCTCCCGTTTCCCGGGACAGTGACTGTAAAAAAAAGAAAAAGACTTTTGGAAAAGGGAAAAACAAGGGATTTTCAATAACCCCTTTTTTTTTGCAAAAAAGCAGGCCTTCCCCAAGGGGATCCCCTTCGGGTTTAAAAAAATTTTTAAAAAAGTTAGTCTTTTTTTTTTCTGTAAAACATTTTGAAAAAACCCCTGTTTAAAAATTTTAAATTTGGTGGGTTTTTTGGTATTTTCCAAATTTTCCCTTTCACATGGCCAAAAAGCATACCCCGTTCGGGATTAGTTGATTAAAATTGGGTTCCTATTTAAAACTAGCTCTTTGTGTGGTTGTTTAAAAAGGGGTAAGGGCGGGATTTCCAAATTGGGGGGCCCGGGACTGAAACAAATTGTTGGGCAAACTCTGTATGGTGTTTCTTGGGAAAATTAAAAAAAAACCTGAAAATGTTTTTGTATTTTTAAAATTTTTTTACGGGCCCCCCCTTTTTTGGGCCTGGGGGTTACTGGGGTTTATCGGGGGGCCCACACTTTTTTAAAAATGCATTGGTGGGGTTTAAAATTTTTGTCCTCTTGAAAAATCTTTTCCGGTGTTCCGGGTGGCAATTCAAAAAATTTGGCCAAATTTAAAACCGTGTGCCCCCCCATGTTATTAACCGGGGAACCGTAATGTAAAAAATAATATGTTTTTTGGAAAAAATAAATAATGTATTAAAAATAAATTTTTTAATTAAAAGATAAATTTTTAGATAATACCATTTATTTAAAGGGAAAAAATTTTTTTTTAAAGAATGAAAGGGGTTTAAACGCCAAAAATTGGTTCTTATTAACCGTGAACAAAAACGTAATGTCACCAAAAAAAGGAAAAATTGGGGGACCAGGGTTCCAAATTTTAGCAAGACCCAAAAGTTTTGCACCCGGGGGTCAGAGTGACCCTCCCTTTTTATTTTTACCCCCTACCCAAATTTCCCCCCCACAAAATTTTTCCCCCACCTCTTTTTAAATTAAAAACCCCCCCGGCCCCCTTAATTTGCCCCCCCGGGCCCCAAAACCAAAAATTAACAACCCTCCATTTACACAGAAACATTAATTTTTTTACCCAACTTTTTTGGAATTAATTTAAAAAACCAATCCCCCCTGGAGGGGCCTGGGGGGCCCCCCAGGGGCCCGGGGGGCCAGGGATTCCCCGGTCCCCGGCGGCCTAGTCCGAGCCTGCTACTATTAGGCCAAGCTTATCTAGTTTATCAGCCTCACACTCCTCATATGCATGCTGTGTTAACTGTTATAGTCATACTTGCAAACTGTCTTGGAATATCCAGGAGACTCCCGGAAAAAGTGGCAACCTCATCAAAGAGGACACAAATTTAACACGTGCCATGCCCTCTATAATTTCATAATAACCAGATAACCAGTGATGTACATATAAGTATGTGTGTGCATGTATATATATATATATATATATATATATATATATATATATATATATATATATATATATTATATATATATATATAATATATATATATATATATATTATATATATATATATATAGACATGCATGCACACGGTGTCTATACAATCTGCCACAGGCAAGTGTTGCTTATTGCCCTCTGATACAGATATACAGATAACTGTCACAAATGAAGAAACATCAGTGGTGTCCTAGCTTCATTCAGCAAGAGCCCACAGTGTAGCACTGGAGAGTGGCAGCAGTCGAACATCCCTTTGGTGGATATTAGCTACTCGCAAATGGCACCTTACAAAATTCAGCTGCTGCAGCATCTCCACGAGGATGACCCAGATCCGCGCACTGAATTTGCAGAACGGGCAAAACAAAAATTGGAACAGGACCCTCAGTTTACACAGAACATTATGTTCAGTGATGAGGCAAACTTTTTTGTGAATGGTGAAGTTAACAAACAAAGCCCCCGCTATTGGTCTGACACTAACCCACAGTGGATAGATCCAAGACTGTTGGGATACAAACATTTATGGCATGGTGTGGTATATGGGGTGCAAAGATAGTGGGGTCATTCTTCATCAATGCCTCAATGCCACTGGATATCTGAAATTGCTTCATGATGATGTGTTGCCCTCTTTATGCACTGAAGATGACACGTTCCCTGAGTTTTTCCAGCAAGATGGGGCACCACCACATTATGGGGGTCAGGTCCGAGCATTCCTACATAAACAGTTTCCTGGAAACGGCCAACAAGGTCTCCCGATCTGACCCCCTTAGACTTTTATCTTTGGGGTCATCTGAAGGCAATTGTCTATGCTGTGAAGATACGAGATGTGCAGCATCTGAAACAATGGATATTGGAAGCCTGTGCTAGCATTTCTTCTTCAGTGTTGCTATCAGTGTGTCAAGAGTGGGAGAAGAGGGTTGCATTGACAATGCAACACAATGGGCAGCACTTTGAACACATTTTATAGGTGGTCATAAACTGGTATATAACTCATGAAAGAATAAAGTAACGTTAAAACCAAGCACACCATTGTTTTTCTTGTGAAATTCTCATTAAACTTGATGTGTTACATGACCCTCTTCCCATTGGAAAAAATAAGGTTGGATCCAAAATGGCCGACTTCACAATGGCCGCCATGGTCAACACCCATCTTGAAAATTTTTCCCCCTCCCATATACTAATGTGCCACAAACAGGAAGTTGATATCACCAACCATTCCCATTTTATTTAGGTGTATCCTTATAAATGGCCCACCCTGTATATTGGTCACAATAAACTAGCAGGTACTAGCACCATATTCACAAGATCATACATATTTATTATTTGCTGTTTTTTCTACACCTCACTGTATCTAAAAATAATTCAATAAATCATATGTAACTAAGAAAAATCGTTCCCAGAAAAAAGGGGGCCAAATTAGTCGTATTCAAACTGAAAAAAACCAGAAACATGGCCATACTCACTGCTAGAAAAGCTGAGATGAGACTGAACACAGCACAGAGGCAGCACACGCCCCCATGCTATTAAAGGAAAATTCAAACTGAGACCCAACTTAGAGTGACAACTAAAATTTAACTTTTTTAACCAATCAGATCCAGAACACCATTAGTCCATGTATGGCTAGAGGTATATTCTTGTGAAAAAAATCCCAGGAATAATCCCATGTGCACAAGTAATGGTAGAAAAATTGTATATATATATACCCTAACAGTCCATATTACACCCTGACTAACTGGCGGAGCAACCGCCCTGAAAGGGACGACCCCAGCCTACGCTGGCTCCCCTCTGGCACAAGCTATGATATACAATACTAGTAAACAGTAGCCACTGTTTGGTCCAGATTACAAACCTGACACATTTACCCGTGTATGATACAGTTCTTCAGGGCAAGTTATATCGGACCAATATCTATATGCAGCATATTCCAGAAACAGAAAATGATACAAACTGGTAAAAAAAAGTAACAAAATTGGTGATCAAATGTACATAACTATAGGCCCATGTATATGTCCATGGAGTGGCCATCCGTCCAAAATTACCACAGCAACACAGTGAAGACTCATCCAAGAGGTCACAAAACACCCCACAACAACATCCAAAGAACTGCAGGCCTCACCTGCCTAGTTAAGGTTAGTGACAGGATTAGTAAGATGGCAGCCATGGAGGCGTTCATTAGTTCCCTTCATGCAGAAGAGCCCAATCAGTGAAATAGCATGGGTCCCACCCAGGGTTGTAACTAGAGAAGCCTGGGCTCCAAAGCAAACTTTTGGATGGGGCTCCCCTGCCTTCCGCCTTCCCTCTCACCACCTTCCCGAACACAAACGTTTACCGGGACTTGCAGTTAATAGATAATACAAGGGGAAAATACCTTACCATACATATCACCATCATATTGCTCCCATAAAAATCCCACTATACCATGACCAACATTACCAATAACGCTACTACATAATAACGACCACAAATTACCACCACATAGTGACTGAATAATACCCCTATACTATTACTAAATAAAGTTCAGTATACAAAGACCAATATAACTGTCATATAGTGACCACATAGTGGTAGGTATCAGTGTACACAGACTCCGCAGACTATATATAACCACCATACAGGGTCCATGTAGTTGAAGTACCAGTGTACACAGACTCTGCAGATTTACAGTGATTACAGTGCAGCTACTTCTTGTGACTCACAGGTGACGTTTCTCTGGCGAATTGTTGACTTTCCCTTTTGTTCTGCATTCGGTCCAGACTGTCATGATGACTTTTCCCGGCCACCACTCATTCCTGCAGATTTGGACACAAATATCTTAGAATCCTTACTTTTCCAGCACCTCACTCCCTGCCCCCCACATCTTTACAAACTTCCAAGAGGTGGCGGAAGGGTGCAGGCCATAGCTTAGAGGCCCATTCTCCTAGAGGGGAGGAACAGAGGATTCAACCCCTGGAGATTGTGTTACAGCTATGGCCTGTACCTCTCTGAATCATGTTACCAGGTAGGTAGACCCCATTAGATAGGTTGGTAGGCTCCAGGTAGGTAGGTAGGCAGTTCATAGGCCTCAGGTAGGTAGGCAGATTGGTCCTAGGTAGGCAGCAGCTAGGCAGGTCTCAGGTAGATAGGCTACAGGTAGTTAGATTGGTCCTAGGTAGGCAATAGTTAGGCCCAGTTAGGTAAGCAACCCCAAGGTAGGTAGGTAGGCTGTAGGTAGGCCCCAGGTAGTTAAGTAGGCAGGAGGTGGGCCTCAGGTAGCTAGCTAGATAGGTAGGTAGGTAAAGAGGCTATAGGGAGCCCCAAATAGGCAGGCAGGCTTTAACTAGGCTACACGGGGCCCATTTAGGCAGGCAGGGTTTATGTAGGCTATAGGATCCACATATAGGCAGGCAGGGTTTAGGTTGCTATAGGGGTCCCATGAAGACAGGAATGGTTTAGGTAGAGTATAGGGCCCCATATAGGTAGGCAGACAGGGTTTAGGTAGCTATAGAGGCTATATGTAGACAGTCAGGCAGGGTCTAGGTAGCTATAGGGGCCATATATAGTCAGGCAGTCAGGGTCTAGGTAGCTATAGGGGCCATATATAGTCAGACAGGCAGGGTCTAGGTAGCTATAGGGGCCATATATAGTCAGGCAGGCAGGGTCTAGGTAGTTATAGGGGCCATATATAGTCAGACAGGCAGGGTCTAGGTAGCTATAGGGGCCATATATAGTCAGGTAGGGTCTAGGTAGCTATAGGGACCATATATAGTCAGGAAGAGATGGTCTAGGTACATATAGAGGTCATATATAGGCAGACAGGCAGGGTCTAGGTAGCTAAAGGGACCATATATAGTGAGGCAGGCAAGGTCTAGGTAGCTATAGGCCCCATATAGGTAGGCACGCAGGGTCTAGGTAGCTATAAGGGTCATATATAGTCAGGCAGGTTCTAAGTAGCTATAGAGGCCATATATAGTCAGGCAGATAGGGTCTAGGTAGCTATAGGTGCCATATATAGTCAGGCATGGCTTTGACCGGCTAGATTAATGTTAAAAAAATAAGAAATAACTTACTCACCTACCGCATGATCCCTTGCTGGTCGCATCGAGGGATTGTGGGCAGGTGAGTAAGTTATGATGTCATCACACTGCCCACGTCAGCATTGTTGGCCGGTGCCTGCTAGGCTTAAGGGTAAGTTCACACGGCTTAATTGCGGAGCGTACTGTACACCCCACAATTATGCCGGGTGTTCGCGGAATTGCGCTGATCGGCGCATACTCCCGCCAGCCCCATAGACATGCAGTACTCGCGGCGCGAAAGTGTCACGAATAAGTGACTTGTCATTTATCTCCCCGCGCGTACAATACGATTGTATCGTACGCCCGGGGAGAGGAGGCATAATCCATAGTGCTCTATGTGAACTGTGGATTACCGTAATGATTTGGAGCTCATTTTCCTCATATTAGAGCGCAGTACGCCGCAAAATAAGCCGTGTGAACATACCCTAAGGCCTACCAGGCAGATTAGCAGAGCGAAGCGCTGGTGCAAGACTACCAGGGTAGCAGAAGAACTAGCAGCTAGCCCTACAGGTGGCTATATACCTGTCTGCAGGGGGCTTTATACCTGTCTACCGGGGGCTGTATTCCTGTCTACAGGGGGCTGTATACCTACCTATCTACAGGGGGATATATACCTACAGGGGGCTGTATAACTGTTTGCAGGGGGCTGTATACCTACAATGGACATATATACTTACAGGGGTCTGTATACCTACCTATCTACAGGGGGCTGTATATCTGTCTACAGGGGTCTGTATACCTACCTATCTACAGGGGGCAGTATCTACAGGGAGCTGTATACAATATGCTATATACCTTTAGGGGGCTGTATACCTACAGGGCGCTTTATATCTACCTATGTACAGGGGGCGGTATACATACCACCTACATGGGACTGTATACCTACCTATCTTACAGGGAGCATAAACATCTGCCTATCTACCTACAGGACACTGTGTATATACCTAGAGGGGACATATATACCTAGCTATCTCCCTACAGGGGGCATATATATCTACAGGGTGCATTGATACCTATCAGCCTACAGTGGGCCTATATACCTACCTAATGGGGTATATATACCTACCTACTTAATGGTGGGAAATATTACTACCTACTTACTTAATGGGGGGCGCCTATACCAGAGGTAGCAATTGGTAGCGAGGTGCTGTAAACGTGAGAAATCTAAAATGTGTGTGTTGTAAATTCTGCAGGGATAAGATGTGGCTGTAAGAAGCCATCATGGCAGTCTAGGCAGAATCGAGAGAAAAAAGGGAAAAAGAACGACTCATCAGAAAAGAGAATGACTCATCAGAAAAGACATCTCCTGTGAGTCCCTGGATGTCAGGGGTTATTTTTCTTCTGTGTTGGATCAGTGCTGGAATCACTGCCATGTGATCGTGACCTGAGCTGGTGTCTGACCCTTATGTGGTCTCTTTATGGTGTTATTGTAGGTTATACATTTATGTTATCAATAATGTATGTATTTGTTCCTGTGAGTGGTTGTGTTTGTTGAAGGATCCAGTGCAGAACTCTGCCCAATGGCCCATACTGTAATATACCATACTATAGAAGCCTTATCCATGTGCAATTGTAATCCTAGCAATCACCCTCATCATAGATAGTTGGTGTGTGAGCGGTTGTTTATTAGTAATTTTAGACTTGAACAATCTCCTTTGTATGGTACTGCAGCTCCTCTATATGATGGTATGGGTTGGCTTTTAACTTGTGTGCAACTATGTACTAAGCAGTCGCTCCACTCTTAAATAGTAGGTGTGTGAAAGATTGTTCATCAGTATTCTGAACCATTGTAACTTCTCCAATGTAGCACTGGGGCTTTTCTTGCCTCCCAATGGGAACAGATTTTTGACTTGTCTTTGTAGCAGTAAGTGTGACCCTTTTTCTACAATTTTAAATGTCCCATATTTCTGTAAATGTTTTTGAATAGCTTGTAAAGGCCTTAAAAGTAACCTAAAGTGTAAAACAGGGGTTTTAGGCCTAATTGGTAGGGGGGGGTGGGAAACTAAGTAAGGTCTATAAGAACAAGACTAATCTCCTGATGGTGGTCTGAAGTTGGTTTTAGTAAAAGCTTAGTGGCACCAGGAGAGGACGGTAGCCTATTAGCCATATTCTGGAGGGAAGCTATGTAGATGTCTTGTAGATTGTAAGCCTCCATAGGCATTGTCCTCTCTCCCTCTGTACCAGTTGTAAGTCCTTTAAGTGTTGCTGTTGTACAGAGTGAGTCAAAAGTCTCAGGACACCCTTTAATTTCAGAAACGAAAGGGAAAATTACATATCTGAATACCCCAGCAAGTAATAGGTGAGGGGGCCTTTCATTTAGGCTATGTCCAGAATATGGCCACCATCTTGAAAGCTGCCACATTGGATCAAGAGCAAGTTTTTCCAATGGGAAGGTGGTTATGTACAGTATCTCACAAAAGTGAGTACATCCCTCACATATTTGTAAATATTGTATTATATCTTTTCATGGGACAACAACAAAGATATGTCACTTTGATACAATGTAAAGTAGTCCATGTACAGCTTGTAAAACAGTGTAAATTTGGTGTGCCCTCAAAATATCTCAGCATACAGCCATCAATGTCTAAAAAGCAAGCAACAAAAGTAAATACACTCCTAAGTGAAAATTGACACATTGTGCCCAGAGTGTCAAAATTTTGTGTGGCCACCATTATTTTCCAGCACTGTCTTTATTCTCTTGGGCATGGTGGTCACTAGAGCTTCACAGGTTGCAGCCACTGGAATCCTCTTCCACTCCTTCATGACGACATCACGGAGCTGGTGTATGTTAGAGACCTTGTGCTCCTCCACCTTCCATTTGAGGATGCCCCACAGATGCTTAATAGGGTTTAGGTTTGGAGACATGCTTTGCCAGTCCAGCACCTTTGCCCTCATTTTCGTTAGCTAGGCAGTGGTCGTCTTGTAGGTGTGTTTGGGGTCATTATCATGTTTGAATACTGCCCTGGGGCCCAGTTTCTGAAAGAAGGGGATCATGCTCTGCTTCGTTACATCTTGGCATTTATGGTTCCCTCAATGAACTGTAGCTCCCCACAGCTGGCAATATTCAGCAAACCCCAAACCATGATACTCCCACAACCACGTTTGACTGTAGGCAAGACACACTTATCTGTGTACTCTTTACCCTGTTGCTGTCACACACGCTTGACACCATCTTAACCAAATAAGTTTATCTTGGTCTCATCAGACCATAGGACATGGTTCCAGTAATGCATGTCCTTAGTCTGTTTGTCTTCAGCAAACTATTTATGGGCTTTATTGTGCATCATTTTTAAAAGAGGCTTCCTTCTGGGATGACAGCCATGCAGACCAATATGATGCAGTGTGCGGCATATGGATTTAGCACTGAAAGGCTGACCCCCACTCCTTTAGCCTCTGCAGCAATCTTGGCAGCATTTATATGTCTATTTTGAAAAGATAATTTCTGGATATGACGCTGAGCATGTGCACTCAGCTTCGTTGGTCGACCATGGTGAGAACTGTTCTAAGTGGAATCTGTCCTGTTAAACTACTTTATGGTTTTGGCCACCGTGCTGCAGCTCAGTTTCAGGGTATTGGCAATCTTATTTGCATTGTTTCAAAGTGTCATATGTTCATTGTTGTCCTTATGAAACATAATTACAAAAATGTGAAGGGAGTACTCACTTTTGTGAGATACTGTAGCATATAAAAGACCAGAATTGTCTCTGAAATTAATTGTCACTATCAGATTTGCAATATCTCTTGTGGTTAAAAAATTATCAACACAGAGTTCTCATGCTGGTGCATAACAATTGGATCTAATGCCTTCAGCTCTGTGTTCAGCACCAGTGAACACAACAACACAACTCATTGAACACAACAACTTTCAACTTTCTGTGTTGATATGGCTGATTAAAGCAATCAATTTTTGAGACAATTCTGGTCTTTGTAATGCTACATTACTACCTTCCCATTGAAAAAATTGCCCTTGATCCAAAATGATGGCTTTCAAGAGGACAACGCCTTTTTAGGCGCATTAAGTTTACTATACAAGGTACACTGGACGCCAGATTTTTGAAAGGATTGTACTTTCAGGTGCACTTTACACTGATTAAATGCATCTGATAACTGCTGTGGTGACGCCAATTTTCAGACATGTCGCCCGTAGTGGTTAGGCTCTGTCTACATTGCACACAAAAACGATAGTTTTTTCAGCATTTTTCGTTTTTTAAAAACGACTGAAAACAGATCCCATAGACTTTAATAGTAAAAACCCTCTGTAGTCTCCACAGAACTTTTTTTTTTCTGCTCATTTATTTTGCTGGTTGTTTTTTAAAACCTGTTGCAAAAAACGATAGAGCAGGGCAAAAAATTTACTATTGAAGTCTATGTAAAGCGCCAGATGTTTTTTAGCGCTTGTTTTGCAGAAATTCATAGCAGTTATAATGCTTTGCATTTCTGCAAAAAAACGCAACACGTGCCAAAAAAACAGGCATTTTTTCAGCAGCTTTTGACAGGCAGTGGACAATAAACTCAGTTTTATGAACGTTTTTAGGATTTAGTTTTCGGTGAGTTTTTTTGTCCAATGCCGTGCAGACCTAGCCTTATATTCACACTAGGTGACACTATTTCTTGAACATTTTATCTCCATTTAAGGGGGGAGGCCATACAGGAGAGCAAGAGAAACATGGCCCTTACATAATGACTGCACAGGACAGAATGTCATGTACTTTAGGGGACTCTTAGCAAACAGTCTGAGTGGGCAGCAGAGGATTTTGGCAGTGCTCTGACAAAGTTGAGCTTCTGCATGAATTGTGCAAAACTGAACCACTGTCTTATCTCACATTTTGTTAGCATTTTGGCAGTTTCCCTTTGATATTTAAACACCGTATTTGCTTAAACTAGATCAATAATTACCTGAACTTTGGATCTTATATCTTTTGTTAGGTTTTGTATCAAAGTTCTTATTTGTATGTATGTAAAATAATGTGCCCACACAAATGTTCTATTTGCTGAGATATTCAAACATTGAAAACACTACTGTGTAACACATAAGGTTTTAATGACAATTTTGAATTCATAGTATCTATTGGAAAAGAACAAAGCTGTATTTTGTGCACATCCTCAGGGTTGTATTTAGATTTTATGTTGCTTTAGGCACCTATAGTGCTCATACTCCCCCATATAGTATTAAGCAATCTCCCCCACTGGTTACCTCCAGTTAGAAGGTACAGCACGTACAGGTACCCTATATATATTACTTTACTACACTACACCTGCTGAAGACTATAGTTCAACTATGTGACTAACAACATTAGAACACATTTATTAAGGCAATTGTGCTGGAATTTTGGCACAATTTGCACAAAAAAATAGATGCTTTAGACCACAATTATTATATGTTTTAGATGGTTTCTAGACACATTTGTGCCTTGTCCAACAACGAGGGCATAAAAAGGCCATAGCTTCATGGGAAAGGGGTGTAACTTATTGTGTCATGCCACGCAACAAAGAAATGCGCTAACATTTTGCCACAATGAGTGGCGTAAAGTAAGCCAACTAATGGAACGTATAAACTTAGACTAGATGGTCTAAACATGCACCAAATTTATGCAACACTTAAGACGATTCAGTCTAAGTTTACACTGTCTTAGAGTATTAGACAGTATTGACAAATGTGCCCCAATGCATATGAGCCAAGCTTAGCAGCCATAGAAAATAGACAGGTCAAAAAATCCGGCAGCCTCAGGATGTGTTTACTGCAAGAGAATAGACAGGTCACATAATGCTACAGCCCCTCAGGATGTGTTTTCTGCATCTTGGCCACACCAAGTATATATAACTGCAGATCTGGCAAAAGGACTCTCACATGGTTTGTCTAGATGGACTTTGGGGAGCCCTTGCAGTGAATTTTTCCATTGGAAATGTTTTTGGGAGAATCCAGGACAGACATACATGGTCATATCTTCAGACTTCTGCTGTGGACTTTTACTTTGTAGTAGTGGGTAGTCTGATGTGATCATACGTAAAGAAAGTGACATGTCACAGATCACAGTTCAATGTGAACTTAAGTGCGGATGCCCACTGAAAACAATGTGATGGAGATCCCATAAGGGTTTTTTTGCAGATTCTGTAAACATAATGCACATGGAATGGAAATGCTGCAGATTTTCCACAGCAGATTTGAGTGCAAAAATTTTACAGTGTATTACAGTGTGGTTTACAGTTTAAGAAATCTGTGGAAATTGTCCTGTGGTGTGGATTTTAAGGGCAACATGTATGTACGGGGCTGCGCTAGAAGTCTGGCATCTTTTCACCCCGAAAACTGGCGCAAGCCCCGTTCTCTAAACTTATAATCAGGCGCACTCCAATATAAAGCACATTACAGAGCGCCCGCAGCACTTTGTAATGTGCCGGAGATCGGGGATCGTGCTGGAGGCGTGTCGCACTACAACCGTATGATTCTACACATTTCTGATTTTTGAATGGCAAATCCAGGCGCATTACTGCTAGAACAGATAGACCACTTTAAAACAGGTTCATAGATTCTACTCTACTAATGCACACAAAAAAATGGTGCCTGGGCACCAAAAATCATGCATGTCGCCCTAGATCCACAGCATGTTCATTTCTAGTGTGGATATGCTGCAGAGTTTTTAGATTTTCTCTATTGACTTCAATGGCAAAGAAAAAATCTGTAACAAATCTGCAATGAAAGTTTATGGTTGTGGATTATGCAACTTAAAGGCTGTGGATTCAAAACAAAATTTGCAAATGTGAACCTTGAATGTATTGCTTTTTTTTTTCTTTTAACCCCTTAACGCTGAGCTCTATTTTTTTTTTTTGACGTTCGTTTTTCCCTTCCGCCTTCCCGGAGTCATAACTTTTTTATTTTTCCACCTACATAGACATATGAGGGCTTTTATTTTGTGGGACAAGTTGTACTTTCTAGTGGTGTTATTCATATTACTATAGAATATACTCATGAACGGCACAAAATTCCAAAATTTTTGAAATTTGCGCCACAGTGCCGTTTTGTGCGACCAGTACGTTTTTTGTACTAACACCTACGGACGTCAGTGAAGCGGCATTTTTTGCGGACGGAAGTGTACTTTTTAATGCTAGCAGTTTGAAATGGATGAGACTTTTTTAATCACTTTTATTAAAATTTTTATGCGACGTGAAATGACCAAAAAACGCAATTTTGCCGTATGGAATTTTTTTCTTCTACGTTGTTCAGCGTATGGGATAAATTATATTAGATTTTTATAGATCGGACTTTTTCGGATACGGCGATACCAAATATGTGTAACTTGTTTATTATTTTATTGTTTTTATTTGTAAAATGGGAAAAGGGGGGTGATTTGAACTTTTAATACTTTTTTCTTTTTTTGTACTTTAAAACTTTATTTTTTTTTACTTTAACATTTAGTCCCCCTATGGTGCTCGACCACTAGGGGGCGCGATCGTTAATACAGCCTAATGCATTGCATAGGCAATGCATTAGGGTGTACAAAGATGGCGGTTTCCCCACTTCCTGCCTGCGGCCGGAAGTGGGGCAAACAGGAACATGGCAGTGATCAGAGCCTTCACAAGGCTCTGCGCTGCCATGTTAGCCCAACGGGACTCAGCGATCCCATTTCAAAGCCGCTTACCGGCGCTATGACGTACTCATACATCATAGGTCGGTAAGTGGTTAACTTTAACATAATTTGCACCTAAATCCGCCACAACAAATCTGCACAAAACCCACAGAATTTGTTGCAGATTTGTTGCATGGGTTTACTCTTGAAAATGGTGTGCTCTTGAAACATTGAACACTATTGCTAAAAATAATTTTGTATATGTGGAATATGAAGTAAAGATTTTGGACTAATAAAAGGTTTGAATTGCATCATAAAGTAGCTGACAGGTTCCCTTTAATGTATTATTCTAAGGAAGCAATGCTTTTGGTTTGTATTCATGAAACCCACCATAAACCTATCTCCACATCTTGTGTACTTTCATAGTTTGCTTATCTGTAGGCTTTGTATGCTAGGAAATCTATCCAAATACATTCTAAATACTATAAACGACAGAATTATATCACATTAAGCTGCAGTTGAGATTCTGTCCAGATTTTTTTGCTACTTTTCCTAACAAAACACTCATTTCAAGGTCTTTTTTTCACAGAATCAATCACTGCACTCAGAACATTGAACTGCAAGGTAAACAGAAGTTAAGTCTTACTCAAAGTGAACTCTTTAACAAATGAGTCACTGTTCACATCATGAAAGAACCCACAAGAACAGATTTATTTATCAGAATTCTATCACCTAAAATGTTTAAGAGCAACCAATTTCAAGCATCAAGTTACCCATTGGGATTCTAAATAAAATTGCAGACAAAATTGAATTCCATTTGTTAAGGTAAAATATTACAGCTTTAAAGTCCTCCTAATTCATTACATATGACCACATGTCAGCTAATTACCCAGAGGGTCTTCTTCTCACTCTTCTATAACTTCTACACCCAAACTAGACACACTTCTATGAAATATTCAAATACTTTATTCAATCAATTGTTGTTAAAAACAAATAAAACATGCAAACAATAGAGCGTTACATACAAGAGGCTGACACTAGATGTGCAGTTATCAGTAGTTTACATACAAATAATGGCAACATGTATATAATAAGTCCATAAAAGGCATCAACAATATATCCCCATATAATAACCATGAAACGTTTTGGACATGTCAGCAGGGGGCTCAAAGACTGACATCTGTATATGGCAGCAGGAAAAAGCCTTTCTCCATCCTCTGGCTTTATCAACACAAAACAATGTATCGACCATGTGACGCTCCCATTTCTTAAGAGACAAGGAAAGCTATGGAAAGTTAGCCTACACAGTCTTACAATGCACCATATTGATCATAGTGTTGATAAATCTGGCACATATTAGAACTGTCTGGTCTAACTTTACACCTTGTATAAGCTGGCTTACTTTATGCCACTAAGGCTAGGTTCACACGGCAATTACGGGGGGGCGGGGCGGGGGGGGGGCGGCAGCCCGCCGTCCCCATAGACATTCATTATTCACAGTGCGTATACGCCGTGAATAATTGACATGTCACTTCTCTTCCCACTCATCATTTTTGTCCAGAGGAAAGGAGATTAACCTAGTTCTTATGAAAAAAGTGGTTTACCGTAATGACTGGGACTATCCGCCCCGTATTTAGCGCAAACAGCGCGAAAAGGGGGCGAATATTCCCAGTTTAAGCGTTTTAACATACCTAACTGCGGTAAAATGTTGTCAAATTTTGTGGTGCACGCCGTCATCTGAGTAGCCACGCCAGTTTTCTGTGAAGTCACATCCAAAAATACTATCTTCGTTTTCGATGAGGGCCCGAAGTATCAAAAAAACTGTCTAAAAAACAAATACATTAGGAAAGCAGGTACAACATTATTTTGGGTACAAATTGTGACAGAATTCAGGCACAGCTGCCTTGATAAATGTGTCCCATGTGATTAGATGTATTCTTGTCACTAACCACTTAATCTGTTCTTATCTGTTTAGTGTCTTCTCCAGGTTGTTCTGGCACAAAAGTAAGGTGCAAAAAAAAAAGCGTTTTTGCCAGGACAAGAGTCATTACCCCCTTATAGCACAAGTAAATATAAACAAATCATGTGATCATGAACCTGCAGGGTGAGAGGGAAGGGGTGGCAAGGTGTAGGGAAAAAGGAAGCGTCTCAAAACCAAAAAATAACATTACAACATGCAGAACCAGACCAGGCCATACCTGCACTTTCTCCCAGCCCCCTTAAATCATTCTTTTCCCTGTCATCAATAAGAATGTTTCACGGCGCGGCCGTCAGCTCCTGGGCGTGTCTAATCAAATTTCAGGTAACTAAAGGGGGAGAAATGTGTAGCTCTCAGAACTTCACTTTTTTAATCACATATATTTTTAAAAGTGTTTAAAAACCCATTTTGGAGGATCCCACGTCAACAAACTCGTGCAAAACCCCTTTAAGGAGAAAAAGTCTAAGGTTTTGGTAGAACTAGAGATCATAGAACTAGTCATCAGGAGTTGCTTCCCAACCTTTCTGCTGGCATCTTTGGAGACACTTATGACAACATGCGCCCCGTTCGCTGTATCTGTTGCCAGGTGCACTCTAATACCAGGCACATTACAGAGCGCCCGCGGCACTTTGTAATTCGCCTGATTTCAGGAGGCGGGGGGCACTAGAACCGTACGAAGCTACACATTTATAGCTTCAGTATGGCAAATCCAGGAACATTACTGCTGGAACAGGTAGAGCACTTTAAAAGGGGTTTACCTGAGACATAATTGTCGCTTTGTAGGTAGAAAGCGTTAAATCTATGACCTGCAGTAGAACAGGTTCATAGATTCAGGCACATTCTACACTACAAATGCGCATAAAAAAATGGCACCTGGGCGCCAGAATTCATTCATGTCGCCCTTAATTTTCAGCTGTGATAAATGATATGCGTGGATGAGGCCTCCCCCATTTCATGTCAGGAAGTCTGCCAATATCAGTTAAATTCCAGTTTGATCAAAGACTCTTGTGGAGTCAAACCATTGTTATGTTTTTTCATTTTGGATTAAATAGGGTAAAGAGGAATCTTTTTCACACCCTTGTGGATGACGATGTATTTTTCTGTTGTTGGAGTGCTAGTCTTAAAGTTAAAAACAGCACTTACAGAACTGATGGTGCCACATATTTTTAATATTCAACATTAAACACCTGTTTATTTTTTGCACAAATATATTTAGATACTTTTTTATATTTCAAGCCTGCAAAGTGCACAGTCACAGTAGAATATACAATAACAAAGAATGGGACAAGTATTAGTAGACTTTTACTGATAAATTGTAAATCCTTTATTTTGACAGATTAACCTAAACTAACGCAAACAGTGGGTTTGATGTGATATAGCTGAACATCAGACAATCTGGCTTAGCAGCAAATGTATACTATAAAACTGGTACAGGCAAGGAGTCTTATCATATTGCCCACTGATCCATCTAAAACAGAGTTTCCACAAAGTTATTACTGATGTCTGCAGTGTTAAAATGTCAATAACCTCAGACTGTACTGATAAAGATCCATGAGGGGCTCATAGTTATGGATGAATATTGTATTATGTCTTAATCAATTAAAATGGGTTACTGGTTCGTAAAAAAAAAAAAATTGTAAGCTCCCGGTGCCCCATTAAAATAAACCCCTCACCTTTCTCCACTCCTCTGTTTCAGCGCCACTTCTCTCCGGTCTGCCCCTTCTTCTGAATGGGGACAGTGATTGGCAGTGGTCACGTGCCTCTGCTAACATCACTGTTTATAGCTGTTCACTTCCGACTGATGATGTAATCGAGTGGCACGTGACTGCCCCAACCAATCAACTGCCTGTCCCAAAGAAGAACAAGTTAAATTTAAACAGAAGACCGGAAAGACCCAGCGCTGGAATGGATAAGTGGAGGAAGGTAAGTTGAGGCTTTTTATCGTTTATGGGGCACCAGGAGCTTAGTAATTTTTTAGGAACTGGACAACCCCTTTAAAGCTGATATTATTAAATAATGAAGAGGTTAGAAGAACAACTAGTAATTTCTATTTTTGCGTAAGGAGTGGGCTAAGTTGATGCATTATCTGAAATGTAATCCATGACTGTCCTCACGGCACAGGTTTTCAGTCACTTTTACCGATGGTTTTCGGATTTGTAAACCATCTGTAAACCGACTGCCAACCTTTTACATTTTTCTTAATAGAAAATCCAAGCAGCAGTCTCCACTGCACGGATTTTCTGCTGGACTGTTTCTAACGCTGCTGGCGTAACGAAAAACTTAAAACATGTTCATTCTCCCCCCCTGGATTTCGGGCGGAACATAAACATGTGGGTGCGAAGGGGGGCAGCTTGAATCCACAAACCGCGGGCAAAAGCCATCCCCCTACGGGCCCAAAAAATACTAAACACGGGTCTGAAAATCCACCATTTGGTCTTTGTCGTGTAAACGCACCTTTAGTTGAGTGCAATCAGGGAGTCGTTTTCTTTCGAAACACACTTAGAATACAACAAGCTTAGTGTTCTCTCCGTATAATGGCATAATGAAGAAATGCAATGACAGTTGAAGTGAGTCACAGTCACAATGTTTCGGCGAATACAGCCCTTGTCAAGTGTGAAGTCTTAGGCCTCGTTCACACGGCTTATTTCGGACGGATTTGCCGACGGATTGACGATCGTCAATCCGTCGGCAAATCTGTCCGAAATAAGTCACAGCCTATTTTCTATTGATTTCAATAGAAAATACGGCTCGTCGTTCACACGACGCAAAATTCCGTTCCGTATTGCCGCCGCGGATTGACGACGGCAATCCGGACGGAAAAACAATTGACATGTCAATTATTTCCGGACGGATTCACCATCTACAATGATTGTAGATGGTGAATCCGTCGGGAAATCAGTTACAAATACGTGCCACACTTAGTGGCACTTATGTGCAACTGATTTTCAACTGATTTCAGAACGTATTTACATCGGAAATCCGTTGTAAATACGTTCTGAAATAAGCCGTGTGAACGAGGCCTTAGGCTGCGTCCCCATGGCAGCGGACAAATACTGGTCGGTTTACCTGACCGGTATTTGTCCGGTTTTGCAGCCGTCCCCATGGCCGATGAGCGGAAAACAGCCCTCTCTCCTCCCATTGAGGTGTTCATATTCCGTCCGGAAGAATGAACAGGCTCAATGTTTTTGGAGCGGTCCCTGGGCGGAAAAACCAGCGGGCGGAAAACACGTGCAGTGGGGACTGCTGCACGGGTTTTCCATAGAGCACAATTGTGCTAATTTTCGGCCGGTTTTTCAGGCGGTCTGCAAAACCACAAACAGCCTGAAAAACCGTCCGAAAACCCGTGCCATGGGGACATGCCCTACAGGAGAAAATAGCAAGGCAAGCTACAATAGCTGAAGCGTTGTGACTGTGACTCACTTCAACTGTCATTGCATTTCTTTATTATTCCACTAAATGGAGAGAATTCGAAGCTTGTTTTATTCTAAGGCTAGATCCACACAGAAAGTCGACCGTTTTTTGTCCAATGCACGCCGATGGTTTTTGTCACATTTTGTGCAAAAACTACAGTCGGCTTTAGCTTTTTTCCATTGGCCCATACAATTGAATGTATGGGAAACCGACGGAAAGACACCAGGTGTCGGTTTTAACAACATGTTCCTAGAACCGCCGGTGTCAGAAAACAATCAGAAAAGAAACGACCTGTGTAGTCTACAGGTGTTTTTTCCTCTTGCAGTTTAGGGGGCAGGTTTGAATGGTTTTTTTTTTCCGCCGTTTTAGAACCCTTTAAAACCGCCAAAAAAAAAACAAATTGTTTTTCTAAAAAACTCTGTGGACATAGCCTAACTTTTTTTTGGAAAATAACTATGTCTACATGCACAGAAAAACGTCCGTTTTTTCACTTTTTTGTTTTCTAAAAAACCGGGAAAAAAGGGACTGAAAATCATCCCCCATAATTCTTTTTGTAAAACCCTTCTGCTGTTACACTGAGCTTTTTTTTTTGTTTCGTTTTTTTCACGGGGTGTTTTTTGCAACATGCTTTTAAAAAACGGGCAAAACCCGGGCAAAAATTTACTACAGGGTCTAGGGAAAAAAGCGCCGGAAACCTTTCTTTTTGGCGCTTTTTTGGCCTTTTTTTGCGGCGTTTTTTTGCCGGGGATTTTTAAATTTGAAAAACCCCCCCAGGAGACCCAAAGGTTCCCCCTATAATGGGGGTAACCGGGCCCGGGGGAGGGCCCCCATAGGGCAAACCGGGCCTTGCCCGGGGGGGCCGCGGGGGGCGGGGCCGCGGGCCGGCTGGAGCGCCCCCGAGGGGGGGGGGTGTTTCCCCCCCCCCTGGGCCCCGGGCGCCAAAGTGCCGGGCGCACGCAAAGGGGCCGCAAATGGTCGCAAAACCCAAACCAAATCCCTGGGGCCGGGGGGCCCCAGAGGCCCCCCTCGCTGCACGGGCCGGGCCCAAGACCCCAACCCATGCACCCATCATGGCCGCCGCCGGAACCGCCCCCGGGGGGCAGGCGGGGCGGGCCCGAGGCGGGGAACTTTCTTTTTGTTTTCCCGCTGTTCAGTTTTCCCGGGAGGCCACGGGGCTGGCGCGCGATGTGATGACGTCCCCCCCCGCCTTTTCCCGGGGGCCCGCACCCGGATTGAGCGGCCCGCTCCCCGGAAACGGATTTGGGGAAAAAGGGGAAAGGGAAAGAAAATCAGGTAATAAGTTCTTTATTTTTTTTTTAAAAACTACTTACTGCCCCTTCCCGGGCTATAAAACCCCCGGGGCCCCTCCCTGGGCTATATCCCCCCCTGGCCCTGCCTGGTCTGATCCCCCCCTGGCCTCTGTATCCCCCCGTGGCCCGGGGCCCCTGGCGCTATATCCCCCCCTGGCCCTCCCCTGGCGTATATACCCCCCTGGCCCTCCCCGGGGCCCTTGTATCCCCCCTGGCCCTCGTATCCCCCCCGTGGCCCTCCCTTTGGCGTTTTATCCCCCCCTGGCCCTGCCGGGCGCTTTTAAAACCCCCGGGCCCTGCCCCCCCCTTGTATACCCCCTGGCCCTCCCGGGCCCTCTGTATACCCCTCGGGCCCCTTTCTTCCCTTGAAATCCCCCCCTGGCCCCCCTGTTTCCCCCCCGGCCCCCTGCCTGGCGCTATATACCCCCCGGGGACCTCCTGGCCCCCTTCTTTTTCCCCCCGGGCCCTCTGTATCCCCCCTGGCCCGCCGGGCCCGTTTAAAATACCCCCCTGGAACTGCCGGGCCCCCTCTGAAAACCCCCCTGGCCCTGCCTGGCCCTCTGTATCCCCCCGGGGCCCTGCCTGGCATTCTGTATATCCCCCGGGCCCTGCCTGGCCCCCCTGTTACCCCCCGGGCCCCTGCCTGGCCCTCTGAAACCCCCCCCGGGGCCCCTGCCGGGCCCCCTCTCTAAAACCCCCCCGGGCCCCCTGCCTGGCCCTTTTTATACCCCCCGGGTCCTCCCCGGGCCCTTTTATACCCCCCTGGCCCTTTCCCTTTCGCTATAAAATTTCCCCCTCCCGGCTTTTGGACGGGGCCCCTTTCCTACCTATTTAATGCCCTGCCTGGCTATAGACCCCCCCCTGCCTCCCTATTTTTGATCCCCCTGCCAGGCTATAGATTTCCCCCTCCTGCCTCCCTTACTGGCCCTGACTGCTAATTCCCTGCCCCTGGCCCTACAGGGCTGGATTACTGGGAAAAGCCCCAGCAAAACCCTTTCCCTTTTTTCGGGGGTAGGCCCTGTCTACCTACCCAAATTAATGGGGGAAGGGGGCCCTTTTTACCTAGCTTTGGGGGGTCACTTCATTTTTTTTTATTGACATTTTTTAATTTCTAATTTTTTGGGGTTTCTAACATACGCTTTTTTGGGGAATTGATGGGAAAAAGTGCGGAAAGAGGGGGATCTAAGATGTATTTGTGGGGGAAATTCTACAGGGACTTTGTAGTGGCCACTAGAAGAAAACATTGCTTCTGTTTCCA
The DNA here is from genome assembly GCA_025379985.1 of Phyllomedusa bahiana. NCBI lineage: Eukaryota > Metazoa > Chordata > Amphibia > Anura > Hylidae > Phyllomedusa > Phyllomedusa bahiana. The sequence continues at coordinate 53,440 of JAODAL010005282.1, forward strand.
GGGGAAAAAAAAAGAAATGAAGGGAAAAGCTCATCAAGAAAAAGTATGGAGGTTTGGGGCCCGAAAAGGAAAAGGGGAAGAGAACAACCCTTTATTATGGGTTTTTCTCCGTGGTCCCTGTTTTCAGGGGTAAGTTTACTTCTGTGTTGAGTCAGTTTCTGTTTCATGTTGGTGACCCGAATACTGGGGATTTGATTGGGGGGGGTTTTTAGGTTTTTTGTGGTTTTGGTTTTAAAGTAGTGTTCCCGTGTGGATTGTCCCCTGAAATTTTAAACAAGTGCAACCTGACTCTGGATGAGGGGGTTCTCTGCCCCCACTTTTTTTCTTGCCCTTTTATGTAGGGAGCTCTAAAAAGGAGCGGTTTTGGTTTCAATTTTTTATGCGTTTTTTTTTTTTTTTGTGAGAAATTTACAGCATTAACTTGCTCTGCCTTTCTGCACAAAAACGCACCCCAAAAAAACATAAAAGCACCAAAAACGCTCCGTGTGAAAGCACCTTATGGTGAAATTTATTTTTAAAAATTTGGGGAGGTTTCGAGAACAAGGGGCTTTTTGTAAGCGGATATTGTATTTTTGGGTTCTGGGGGCTTAAATGCCCCGGGCTGATTTTTTTTTCCCAGTCCGGGCCCCGGTGGTAAAAAAAAGGTTTTTATTTATCAAATCTTATTAAAAAGTTTTCTGATGTGTCTTTTTTGTTTCCCCTTTTTTAATAAAAAAGATCACCTTTGGGGGCGCTAAAGATTTTTTGGGAATTCATAATTTTTTTTTACAAAAAATTCGTTTTTTTTCAAAATTTTTTGGGCAAATCTGTTTTTTTAATGCTTAAATTTCCCCCTTTCCCAAACACATTTTGGCGTAATAAAGTTTTTTTGCACTGATGCTGAAAATACGTTTTTTTTCGGGTTTTTCCGCCCCGGGAAAATGTTTTTACGGGTTTTGGGGCCCCAGGGAAAAAGTTTTTTTTTTTTTTTGGCACTTTTAAAAAAATTTTTTTTTTCAATTTTGGCGCTAAAAACGTTATCTCGCCTTGACCCCCCAAAAATTTCGGTTTTTTTTTGGATTTTGGGGGCAAAAAAAAAAATTTTTTTTCATTTTTGGGCACTAAATTTAAAATTTTTTACAGGGTTTTGGCCTAATAACTTTTTTCTCGCCTCTGACGAAAAAATACGTTTTTTTGGAAATTTTGGGGCAAAAAAACGTTTTTTAAGTTTTTTTGGGCACTAAAAATTTTTTTTTTTTTACAGATTTTGGGGCTAATAACGTTTTTTTCTCCTCTGACGCCAAAAAATACGTTTTTTAGGATTTTCCGCAAAAAACCTTTTTTTTTTTAACGTTTTTTGGCACTAAAAAAATTTTTTTTTTTAAAAAAAAAAGTTTTTAAACGGAAAATAACTTATCTCCCCTTTGGGAGCCAAAAATAATTTTTTTAGGGGTTTTTTGGCCCCAAAAAAAAACCGTTTTTTTTTATTTTTTTGACACAAAAATTTAATTTTTTTTACTGATTTTGGCGCTAAAACCTTATCTCGCTTCTGACCCAAAAAAAAATTTTTTTTTTTAAGGATTTTGGCGCAAAAAAATCCTTTTTTTTTTAAATTTTTTTTTGGCACTAAAAAAATTTTTTTTTTTACAGATTTTAATGCCTTAACGTTTTTTTCTCGCCTCTGCCCCAAAATAAAACTTTTTTTTACGGATTTTGGCGAAAAAAATCCGTTTTTTTTACTTTTTTTGACACAAAAATTTAATTTTTTTTTTCTGGATTTTCCGCTAAAAACCTTTATCTCGCTTCTGACCCCCAAAAAATATTTTTTTTTTTTAACGGATTTTGGCCAAAAAATCCTTTTTTTTTTTTTTAACTTTTTTTTGGCATAAAAACAATTTTTTTTTACAAAATTTTGGGGGCTAATAAGGGTATCCCCTTTTCTGCCCCAAAAAAAACCTTTTTTAGGGGGATTTTGGCGCAAGAATCCTTTTTTTTTTAACATTTTTGGCACTTAAAAAATTTTTTTTTAATTTTTTTGGCCCTAATAAGGGTAATCTCATTTTCTGCGCCAAAAATAAGTTTTTTTTACGGTTTTTTGGCCCCAAAAACCTTTTTTTTAACTTTTTTTTGGCACTAAAAAATTTTTTTTACAGTTTTTAACGCAATAACCGTTATCTGGGCCCGACCCAAAAAAAATTTTTTTTTACGGATTTTGGCGCAAAAATCCTTTTTTTTTAAGGTTTTTTGACCCCAAAAAAATTTAATTTTTTTTTACTAAATTTTCCCCGCTAAAAACCCTTTTATCTCCTTTGATTTCCAAAAATACGTTTTTTTCCCGGTTTTTGGCGAAAAATTTTAACTTTTTTTTTCTTTTTTGGGGCCCACAAAATTTAAAAATTTTTTAAGTTTTTTGGCCCCAAATTTCCCTTTTTCTGCCTCTGACCCCAAAAAATTACTTTTTTTTAGGGGATTTTCCCCCAAAAAAAATACTTTTTTTTAATTTATTTGACAGTAAAATATTTTTTTTTACAGTTTTTGGCGCTAATAACTTTTTATCTCCCCTTCTGAGGGCCCCAAAAATACGTTTTTTTCGGTTTTTGGCATCAAAATCCTTTTTTTTTTTTTTCTTTTTTGGCACTAAAAATAAATTTTTTTTTACAGATTTTAAACCCCAAATAACGTTACCCCCCTCTGACCCCAAAAAAATAATTTTTTTTTTTTTAAGGGAAATTTTGGGGGCAAAAAAATCCGTTTTTTTTACTTTTTTTTGACATTTTAAATAAATTTTTTTTTTACTGTTTTTCCCGCTAAAAAACCTTTATCTCGCTTTGTGACCCAAAAATTTACTTTTTTTTAGGGTTTTTGGCATTAAAATAATTTTTTTTAACAGTTTTGGCGCAAAATAAGGGTTAATCTCGCTTCTGACCCCCCAAAAAACTTTTTTTAAAGGATTTTTGGCGCAAGAATCCTTTTTTTTTACGTTTTTTGGGCCTAAAAAAAAATTTTTTTTACAATTTTAGCCCCAAAAAATTTTTCTCCCCTTTTAAACGGAAAAAAAATACTTTTTTTTAGGTTTTTGGGCGAAAAAAAAAAAAAAACTTTTTTTTTTTTTAGTTTTTTGCCCACTAAAAAAATTTTTTTTTAAGTTTGGCCCCGCTAATAACCCTTATCTCGCTTCTGACCCCAAAAAACTACGTTTTTTTAAAGGGGTTTTTTGGCGCAAGAATCCTTTTTTTTTACGTTTTTTGGGCACAAAAAAATTTTTTTTTTTAACAGATTTTAATGCCAAAACTTTCTCGCCTCTGACGAAAAAAATTTTCTTTTTTTTTTACGGATTTTGGGCAAAAACCCGGTTTTTTTAAAGTTTTTGACACTAAAAAATTTTTTTTTTATGTTTTTGCCGCTAAAAAACCTTTTATCTCGTTTGGGGCCAAAAATACTTTTTTTTACGGATTTTTGGCGCAAGAATCCGTTTTTTTTACTGTTTTTTGGCCTAAAAAAAATTTTTTTAACAGTTTTTTGGCCTAAAAACGTTATCCCCCCGCTTTCTACGCCAAAAAAACTTTTTTTAGGATTTTGGCGCAAAAATTCCTTTTTTTTTTTTTTACTTTTTTTGGGCCTAAAATTTAAATTTTTTTTTACAGATTTTGGCCCCTAATAAGTTAACTGCTTTTTTTGACCCCAAAAAAATTACTTTTTTTTTTACGGTTTTTTGGCGCAAGTTTTCCTTTTTTTTAAACGTTTTTTTGGAAAATAAAAAAATTTTTGGGTTTTTAAGATTTTTAGGCCCCAAAAAATTAAATCTCGCCTCTGACGCCAAAAAATTCTTTTTTTTTTTAGGGATTTTGGGCCAAAATTTTTTTTTTAAACCTTTTTTGCCCACTAAAAATTTTTTTTTTATGTTTTTTTCCCGGGCTAAAAACTTTTATCTCGCTTCTGCCCGCCAAAAATACTTTTTTTTATGGTTTTTTGGCGAAAAGAATCCTTTTTTTTTACGTTTTTTAGAAACTGAAAAAATTTTTTTTACAGATTTTAGCCCCAAAAAAGTTATCTGTTTCTGACCCCCAAAAATATTTTTTTTTAAACGGTTTTTGCCGAAAAAAAAATACTTTTTTTACGTTTTTGGGCCCTTTAAAAAAATTTTTTTTTTACTGATTTTGCCGCTAAAAACCTATTCCCTTTTTTGCCCGCCAAAAAATAATTTTTTTTTTGGTTTTTTGGCGAAAAGGATCCTTTTTTTTATGGCTTTTGGGGAAAAATCCTTACTTTTACAGATTTTGGGCTAATAAAGTGATCAAGCTTTTTGACGAAAAATAAATAAATTTTTTTTAGGATTTGGCCCCCAGAATTTTTTTTGACGGTTTTGGGGCCCCTTTAGCCCCGTTTAACTTTAAAAATTTTGGGGCCCCTAATAACTTGGATCACGCTTCTGACCTAAAAAATTTTTTTTTTTTCGGAATTTGGCCAAAAAATGCTTTTTTTGGGGGAAATTTTTGGCGAAAAAATTTCCTTTTTTTTAAACAGGGTTTGATGCTAATACAGTTTTTCTTGTGTAGGAAAGATAATGTGGGGGTTTTTTTGGTTTTTGGTCCCAAAGAATCTAGTGCAAAAATTTTAAAAAAGTAGTAGCACGCAGAAACAGCACAAAAAAGGACAATTTTCTAAAAAAGGGTTTTTACATTTATCAAAAGGGAAATTTTGACTATTAAAACATTTTTAAACTCCACCTTTTAGGGTGTAGTTTACACCCAAGGTTTTTAATTTGTGCATAAATTAAAAAAAGAAAGAGAAAAGGAAGCCCAAAAAACGTTTCCCAAAAAACGCCCCAAAAAAGGACGCTCCAAAAAACGCCCCAAAAAGACGCTCCAAAAAAAACAAAAAAACGAAAACCAAAAAACACGTTTTTTCAGTTTTTTTTGAAAAGGGGAAAGGGGACAAAAAACCAAAGTTTCATGAACTTTTTTAGAAAAATTCGTTTTAAGGTCGTTTTTTTCCACTGCAGTTTGGGGATTACCCCTAAAAAAAACCTTTGTTTTTTGCCCCTCAGTTAAGGGGGGCGCTGTGGTTTTTAATTTTCAAAATGTTTTAAAAAGACCTTGGGCCCTTTTCCCTTTTTTTTTTTGGTGTGTGGCCTCCTGTTTGTACAAGAGATAAGATAATTAGTCACTTGTTTGTTATTTTTTCCCCATTTTTAGCCAAATTTGGGGGCCCCCACACTGCCCAAAACCCCTCCAGTTTCTTCATTCCATTAGAGGCCATAGTTCTTTAAAAGGGCGGGAAACCATTCTTTTGTACTTATGGGTTTAAACCAAAGCCTGGGGTTAACCGAAAAGGGCTTTGCTGTCTTTCCTATAGGGAACCCAATTCTTTATTGTGTTCAGATTTTCCCTTCCCAAAACCCCCCAAAATTTTTTCCAAAGCTGGGGGGTGAAAACCAAGGGAAATTTTTGACAGGGAACCCTTTTCCGGTTTCAAAATTCTTGATCCCAATACCCCCTAAAGAAAAGTGAAAAAATGAAGAAACTCCCATAATACAAAAAATAAGAATTTCCATTGTTTACAAAAGAGTGTGTAATCATCTGTTCTAGATGAGGCTGTAATATCTAGAAAAATATACAATTAAGTCACATTTTTAATGCCCAAAATTTTTGATGTACGTGTTACTCACAAAGGGAAGGTGTGGTGAGCGGGTTTGGGGGGTTTTTACAGGTTTGATAGGCTGCTCCCACACATACCCCTTGTTGTTTGGTCAGGGGATAAAGGGAAATTTATCAGACTTCTAGAAAAGGGGCATTATTGGTTTTAGGGGGCCAGGGGTTGCAGAAATTTCTGAAACTGTGCATTTTTGGTTAAGGGTTTCCGTAACCCGGGAAAATGTAAAGAGAGGGGATAAATTGAACCATTGCAAATAATTAATGTGGGAACTGTGGAAAAACCAATGCCCTTTAGGTTTAGATGGAACATGGCTACACCTACAACAAAGCAACTCATAGCAAAATTTTTAACTTTTGGGCCCCCCAAAGTGTGTCTAAAACAACAGTTCAGTGCGCAATACTGCGTATGTGGCTACAAAGCAAACGGATGGGCACTGCACTTCTGATTATGAAGTTGCATCTATAGAATAGGCTTCAATTTTCTGGACAGTATCGGAATTGTACCCATGCTCATTTGGGGGAAAGGGGTTTTTAAATTCCCCAAAAAGTCACTCTGAAAGCAAAACACCGGAACCCAGGGGGGTGGACGAAAAAGGGGCCCGGTTTGGGGGGCCGGGGGAAAAAAATAGTCTGGGAAAGGCTTTTTAGGGAAATTTTTTGAACCCCCCAAAAATCCATGTGGAAGACAAATGTTAACCCCAATTTAGGTTTTGAAACCCTCCTTGCAGATCAAAGAAAAACCCCAAAAATCTGACTGTCCTTCCCTTGAGGAAAAAGGGATCCCCAAAAAGGGCAATTTCAAACGCCCCAAATGCCCACAAAAAGCAGACATTGGTTAGAAGAGCATAAAAGGGGTTCCAAAAAAACTACCCTTTGGGCTCCTAATTCTCCAATTTAAATAAACCCGTTTGGCAAACTGTGGGACCGCCCCCCTTTTAATTTTGTCATGTTTACTTTTAAGGAGGGGCCACCCCAAAAAAAAACCCCCCCCACAGCTGTTTGGGGCAGTTTACATGGCTCCTGTGACAAAAACCCACCAGGGCCTTATTGGTCACTCCCCTTTCCCCCTTAGCGCTTTTCCATGTTTTTACAGATTTGGTTTTCTTAGATATTTAGGGGGTGGTCATAACAATGTGACTATTCACAAGTTTTTCACATTTTGAAAACCTGACTGCTTTTAGTCCCGAAGCAAAAACTAGGAAAAGTCCATGGGTTGTGTCCCGGGAAATTTTAGCTCCTTCCCTTTTTTAAAAAACCCTTTTGAAACTCTAATTTTCAAATGGTTGAACCCTTTTTTAATAAATATTGCTCGTTTTTTGGAAAAAAACATTTAAAATAAAAGCCACTTACCTCCATTATTTTCATTAATGCCAGCTGATCTTCAATGGCTCTGTATAGGTGGTTGAGTTGTGTTATCTGTTCATTCACTTTCATTTTAAAGTAAGTAAGTTTATTCTTTAGGTCGTTTCCAAGTTGGGCAAAGCTTTTCAGTTTTTCTAATAAAAACATGTACTTATTATTGCTAGACTCATAGGCATTAGAATATCAAAGTACTGATTTGGATTCTAGGCTATGTATCCACATTCCTCAACAATCCACAGAAGGAACTGCTGCTCCTTTATAGTATTAGCATATTTTTCGAACTATAAGACGCACCGGAACATATGACACACCTAGGTTTTAGAGGAGTAAAATAGGGTAAAAAATTTGAAGCAAAAAGTGCTGACTGAAGTGTAGTTCTTATTGGTCCCATTTTGGGATACATGCCACTTTTTGATCATTTTTATTCCAATCTTTTTGTTATAGGAAATGACCAAAAAAAAAAACAATTTTGGCGTTCTGAATCTTTCTTCTTCTATGCTGTACAGCATACAGGATAAATGATGTTAGAGTTTAAAGAGAACTTGTCACATAGTTTTTGCCCCCCTGGCTGAGGACAGCACAAGCTAGTGTCAGACCTGCTGTTTCCAGCCTGTTCCCCCTTTTTCTGTAAGATGCTGTAGTTTTCGTGTATTTAATGCTCAAATCTGCAGTTTTCAGCCAGAAGAGTCATTCGAAGAGTCCATCAGAGTGTCAGTTTTTTTCAAACCCGGCCAATCAGAGGCTAGCCCCGCCCCTACCTCATCTGACAAACCTATTACTTTGAATAGGTTAGAAAAAATGTGAAAAAACTGTCAGTGGGCAGGGGGTAGCCTTTGGTGGGCGGAGCTAACACCTGCTCATGAATAAGATTTGAGGGGTAAATGCTCTAAAACTGCTGCATCTTACAGAATAAGGGGCACAGTGCTGGAAACAGCATGTCTGCCCTCAGCAAGGGGGGCACAACCTATGTGACAGGTTCCCTTTAATAGACTGGACTTTTACGGACATGGCAATACCAATTATGTGTAACTTTTTATTTTTTTATTTGTAAAATGGCAAAAGTGAAGTGATTTCAACTTTACTATTTAGGGAGACATGTATGATCACCCTTTTCTGGTGTAAAATGCACCTAAGTGAGCGGCTACAATGTCTAATGCGCCTAATGAATGTGTGAGGCGTATTGTTCTTAAAATGACACTTTTAAGGCCCAAAAAGAAAAAGAAGGGGGTTTGGCAAAATAGAGGGGAATTTGAAGGAAGGCACGTCAAGTGGAAAATTTTTCGATCTCATTTTCAGTGATAATCGCCGAGTTTTAAAGGGTTTTTGTTTTTCTAAATGGTGTATAAAGATGAGCCCCATGTGTTAGGGAAAATAAAGGGTTTAAAACACACCCCATGTGGTGGGTGTCAGTGGTAAGGGCAAAAATTTACTAGTTTACCTTAAGGGAGAAAACCCGGCACCCCAAATTTTGGGATTATACCAAAAAAGGAGTATTTTTTTTTTTCACCAAAATAGATAGTGTGCTTTCAAAGGAACATTTTGTTTTATGGTTAAGTGATACAATAGAGCCATAAAATTAGACGGTTTTGGCCATTTTTTTGTCACAAAAGACATCTTAAAGATTGAGGGTCTGAATGCTGGTAATCCCTTGTGCCTTTGCATGCTTCTTTTCCCGCTGCTCACAGCCATTTGTAAAGACCTTCCTCATCCTTTGTGCCACCTTTCCCCCAGCCAATTTGCTTCATCCTGATACATTCATCATTATCTGTCTACCTTTTCCTCATGCCTATGTGTAAAGGCCATTTCGAATTGGGATTAAGGTTTTTTGACAGGCTGGGAAAAAAGAGAAAAAACATTAGAATTCAGTCAGTTAAAAGGCTATGGTAGTTTTTGCTTGTGAACCACAGGTCCCAGCAATACCAAATTTTAATGTAGTAAAAATGTAAAATTAAAAATCTGAACAACATAAAAAAGTGGGTTTTTAATGTAAAATTTTTTTAAAATTTATGAATTTTAAAAAATTTTAAGGAGGTTTTCCCTTTTTTGGGGACATTATTTTTTTTTATATTAATTTTATATATACATTTTTATTAACTTTAATAATTACTTTTTTATACAGTTTGAAATTAAAAAAATTACTTTTTATTAATTTAGGGTTTTAAGTTGAAAAATTGGAATTTTTCCCTTACAAAATTTTTCCTTTTGACTCCTAAGGTTTAGGAGACCACATTGAAATGGGCTCCCTTTCGATTTGAATGCGCCTTTTTTGCCAAAACCATTCATATATTTGTCTAATATTACAGTGGTACAACATACCTCCATAATGCCCCAGAACACCACCTATGTTAGGGCATTAAAATTGTTGAGTCTAAGAAACATTTTTTGTGCTTAGACATCTAGGGGCTCAGTTTGGGCATTGTACCCCGGGGAAAAAGGTTGAAAAACCTTTTCTTTGTCACCCGGTGCATTCGTTCGAAGGGGCAGACCTATTTCAATGGGTCGCCTGAGCCTAGATCAAAGGGGAGCTGGATTTGTGTTGGGGGAAAAAAAATGCCCAATATTCTCAACCTACCCTGCAATAAAAAAAAGTTTTTTTTGAATATTATAAACTAATAAAATTTAAAATTTTTTTTAAAATAAAAAAAAAAAAATGTTTTCATATAAAATTAATAAAAAAATATATAATACCCAAAAAAATATCTCTTATAAAATTATTTAATGAATGATTAATTTTTCTTAAAACAACCCCGATGTTGTTCAGTTTTTTTAAATTTTTTTATACATTAAATTTGAAATTTAAAAATTTTTGTGCTTTCCCCTTTTTTCTACATACAGCAATAAAATCAAGAAAATAAAAATATATCCCAAAATTTTATGATTCCCCACCAAGTCACGAAAAGTATCCAAACAAACCCTTTTTCAAAATTAACCTTTATTAAATCCAAAAAAAATAATCTTAAATATTTGCAAAAAAAAACCTGCTAGCCAACCCACAGTCTATAAAAGCACTAATGTCTATCCCTTAAAAATTTCTCTACAAAAATCCTTATACGGGCCCGGATCATCGCCCCTGAAAAGAACGGCCCCCACCTCTGCAGGCTCGCCCTTTTAAGAGCCTATGTATCCCTATACTTTTTTAAACAGATATACACAACTTTCAATGGGAACCTCATTTTAGAATAACCCAAATGAAAATTTAAAATATACAAATCACAGTACCCCCTCAAATCCCTATTTATGCTGAAAATAAAGGCTAAAGAAAAGATTTTTGAGCCCCACAATACACTATATGTCCGTTAATTTCCCAAAAACTCTTATTTTTTCACCTTTCAAATAATAAAAACCCCAAAGGGGAAGGGGCACATTAAATACAATCCCTTATATACGACCTTTTATTTTTCTTTGTCGGGGCCCCTTGTCCCGCCCTTTTTCCCCCCTCTAATGTAAGAGGGTTCATCAAGAACTTAAAAATGGAGATAAAGATAACTCTGTGATAGTTCCCATCTAAAACAGTATCTCGGTTTTTTGTGGGGAATTTGTAAGGGACAGACTTAGGGTTTTAACTGTGGTGTTGTCTACACGGTTTTGTACATAGGCAAAGCGCACAGCAAGGCTTTCTGGCCCTGTGTTCACCAAGCAAGATTCAGTCCATAGTTTCCATTCACTGACATGCTATTCAATGCTTTTCTTTAATTGCACCATCTTAGCTTTAAACATTTTCACATTACTAATGCACCTAGTTCCATAATGTGCCTAAACATGGGCGAGGTCGATGAACTTTAGACCTCACTTAAAATCAACAAAAAGCATTTTTCATAAAACAGGCGATATACACAAAAATGAATCAACAATTCACTTTGAAGCCCCTTTCCCTTCTACTGTCTCCCTTATTTTTTTTAAACTTTTTTTTTTTACTTTAATACTTACCCCCCTAGGTTACTTGACCGTAAAGGGCAAAATGCTTTAAAATAATCAGAAGTCTATTGTGCTGCGTATATAGGATTTTTTATTCAACCTTACCTATTACCTAGGGTACTCACATGGCAGCTGCGGAACCTTTATGCCCATGGCAACCCTTCCCCCCCCCCGCAAAGACATTGCGGGGGGCTTATCGAAAGGAGGGGGGGGTGCACGCTTTTTCCCATTCAGCTAGAAGCTGCAGCCGCGATCACCACAGCGTCTAAAAATTTAACACAGGGGTGCGCCGCTCCATCCCGCTGTTGCGTGGCTGTACTGATCGCTGCATGCCGCCCTGTACGAGCCTTTTCGGGCCCGGAGGACTTGGGAGGAGGAAAGCCCGGAAGCCGGCAGCGGGGTTTTAACCCTTAAAATTTCAGGTGGTTTCCCGCAGCATCACCCCCTAAACCCTCTTTATGGCCTGAGAAAACATTTAGCTTTAAGAGGACCCAATTTTCAACCCAAAAATGGGGGGGAAGGTGCGTTTTTTAATCCAAAAAATATGGTACCCTCAATTTACTTAAATGGGCCTGTGTTGTTACCAAGGGTCTCAACCACATATCAATTTTTTCTTGATTGGAACCCATTTAAATGACATTTTTTAAAAGTAAGACTCGTAAAATGCAGCAGCAAATTTTTTATTTTATTTTACACTGATAAGAGACTGTCAATTTTCATCACGAAACGTTTGATTTTGCCTATGAATTTAAACCCTTTTTTTTGTTTTCGAGTGTGGAAAACGCCCAAGCAAACAAAAAAGAACATACAAATCCTAGTTTGCCCTATGTTATTTGTAGTAAATTGTTTATCTGTAATTATTTGACTGTATTTTTATCAATTTTTTTTATGTAATTTCATCTTTATAGATCCTGGAACTCCACTTTACAAACCCCAGCAATGAACCAGCGGCATCTGCCCTTTACGGAAGATAAAATGAAAACATTCTGCTTCCCCATGGATACCCGCCAAACTGTGCTTGAACCAAACCTTATTCTCAACCATAAAATGATCATTAGAAAAAGATCAGTTATAAAGGCTCTGCGATTGTATGTTACCCCCCTACAGTGCCATTAGTGGATACTAGTTTAACCAGGATCTGTGACATATAAGGTATTTCAGTGCAGTTACTCCAGGGGTCACCCGGTAAAGTCTTCTATGATAGGTTGTCTTTTTTTCCCCTTTTTCTTTTTCCATCCCCTTTCCCGACCGCCATTACAACATCCCTGCGACCACACAACATTTAGAATTCAAATTTTTTTTTTAGCACTTCCTACCTGTACTCCCATCTCTGCACAAACCCAATGGGGTGATGGTGAGGCAAGGAGGTTAGGGTGATAGGGGGAGGTGGTGGGATATGGGGGGGAGGGTAAAGGGGCATGGGTAATGGTGGGGTTGTGGGGAGTTTTTAGATGATAAAGGGGTTGGTGGGTAAGGTGGAGGGTGGGGGCTATGAGTGATGGGTGGTGGGGATTTTGTGGTGATAATGGCATTGTTTTTTGGGTGGGAGTGGGGTATAAAACAATGGTGGGAGGGGGGGAAGTGGTCACAAGGGCCCGCTTTTAAGGCACAATTTTCCTTGGGGGGGGGAGAAGCTGTGATCTTACCCCATATAATCACTTTGCGCTTTGGGCTCTTACCCGCAACCCCAAAAACAACCGCAGGCATGTGTACAGGGGATGGGGTTTTTTCTGTATGTTTTTGTATGTTTTATTCTTAACAGGTTCCCCCTTTTTAACATGTCAGACTTATTGGTACATCGGACCAAAGTTCTCCTATATTTTATAAAAAGGTTTTTGAGGGGCTGATTCAGGGGGTTGCTTATTTAAATAAGAATTTTGTTTGTGCATTTTGTGTCTGTTTATTTTCATTTAATTCCAGTGTTAGTAATGGATGTGTTTGACAGACGCATTACCATTAATATCGCTTAGGCTTGGTTCAGCCAGTGGTGGTTTATGTCACCCAAAGGCTAATCCTTAGCCTCTGTAACTATTACCCAAGAATCCAACGCAGCAGGCATAATGGGAAAAGCCGGGTTACCATCAGAACAGACCCATTAATGTGATGGCCCCACTCCTGGGCAGCATGAGCTGGTAATTTTTTAGGATGGGAAGGGTTCAATACCCAATGGATCTTTTCATCCTGATATTATCAGGCTGGCATTTGTTGGTTTTACCTGGCTGGTTATGAAGAACAGGATAGGCGGGAAAGGGACCCCACCTTTTTTTTTTTTTTTGAAGCATCATTTATTTATTGAGAATCTAAAAATGGGCAACTACTGTAATCATTACAGTGGATTCCTATGTTTATATTCTCAATAAATAAATAATTTTCAGGGAAAAAAAACGACATGGGGTGCCCACATTTTTCATAACCAGCCAATGTAAAGTCAACTGATACTATCAGAAAGGGAATGTTTATGCATACTGGTCCTTTCCTACCCTAAAAATATGAGCCCGAAGCCACCCCAGAAGTGGACAATCATATGAGAGGGTCCACTTCTGATGGTAACCTGTTTCTTTCCACTACCCCTGGTGTGTTGCTGTGCTCACATCCCGAAAACGCCGTGCGCACTGCACTGCTAGATTTTTGTAGTCAAGCTAGTGGCACCAGAGCAGCGTCATGCTGCTTTCCTTTTAGAATCTTTGCAGCCTTTTGGCTGCGGGGGGTTTTACCAACTCTTCCTGGGGGGCTGGAGGGGACCCCTATTTGCGAAACCCTCCTGCATAATCCAATAGAGTTGGTAAATATGATTTATTAGCAGCAAGTAATTCCTAATGTAGCACCACTACAGTGGAAATTATGCACTAAACATTTCCAACTGAAATCAATGAGCTGTCTAAGTAATGCATACAGTAGATGTGTTAGCTCCTCCTGCCAGAGACTTTTTTGTGGTGACTAATCTCCTCTGCAGCAAATTAGTGGAGGTGATGGGTAAGGTGCAGCATGAGGTCCTCTAATGAGTTTTCCTCTTGGGTGTTTGTGGAAATGGATTTTCTAAGTCAAATATCCCCACTGACTTTATTTACCTGTTGGTATCAGGCTGTATCTTAACATCTACTGTGCATATATAATATACATAATATATAAGTCTAAATATCTTTTAGTAATTACACATCAACACACCTTTATTCATATAAACATGTAGGACATGGTACAGCATGTGGTGATACCCCATATGATCCCTACTCTGTTTGACTGAATCAAAATTAGATTATCATGGAACTCTATGATCACCAAAGTTCAATTCAGTAGAACAGTGAGTTCAGGTCTTAGAGCTATATTCTTGCCAAAATGCAGCAGTATTACAGTGAAGTTAAACTGGGACAGCATGGTGGCTTAGTGGATCCAGCAAAGGGAAACATTGCATTTTATCTCCATGTTTCTGTGGATTTGCTGTATGGTCAAACCTGCATAATGGAAGGAGATGGGTCTAAAACCACCTGAGAATGCTTCTGGATAAGCCAGAAATGTCCACAGACCACCTGGAAACCACTGTGGACTGCCTAGGAAGTCCCCAAACATACCTCTGGACAGTATGTAAACATCTTTTTTGGGGGGGAAGGGTTGCATAGCCAAACCCATTGTGGTCCCGTTTGCGGGCTACTAGAAATTGTTTGCTGGGCTTCAAGCAGCCCAAAAGCAGTATGTTGTGCAGGCCTGCTCTAGGTACTCCACCACACTCTAAAAACATTAGAATTTGGAATGGCAAAAAACCACAAACCTCTTCTTGATAATAAACGGGAAGGAGAGAGCCCTAGATAAATATACCCGGTACCCAAAAATACTTATCTCAAAACTACACAAAGAACGAATACCTTCTGGTAAAGAGATAATATTAAAATATAACTTTTATTGCTACTTCTAAAAAAGGAAGCTAATAAACCCCTATTTAACCCTACAAAAACCTAACACATGTAAACAGGGTACCCACCCGAAAAAGGGCGACCCTGACCGGAACCTATCCTAACAGGCCCCTACAATGTCCCTAAGATGTACTGGTAAAATATAGAAACATATAATCCCAAATATATAAGATACCGCTCAATAAGGGGAGTAATGTGAAGATGTATCCTATCAAAGTACAAACAGAATACCAGTAGAAATTATGGGCAAAGGGAAGCACTACACATAAACACATAAACACTGAGACCAGTAAATACCATAGGCACACACCACGCGTAATGAAAAGCACATTCCAAAAATCAACATCTTACAACGTACATCTCTAAAAGCATGTTCCAAAAATTAGCATGTTCCGACGTGTTTCCCCCATATTATGGGTTCATCAGGGAACAAAAACTATGAGACAAAACAACATATAGGTAGAGTTACTCTACCTATGTAGCTGTGCACAGTCTTGTGTACAGGATCTTTGATATCTATTGGGACCTGTTTTCATCATATCATCTATCATCTTCTTCTACAGGGACGTAAGCACCCTCTTGCATACATGTTCATGTATATGTTGTTTTGTCTCATAGTTTTTGTTCCCTGATGAACCCATGATATCTGTGGGGGAAACGCATTGGCTAAGCTTTTTATTGGAACATACTTTTTGAGCTGTATGTTGTAATATGTTGATTTTTGGAATGTGCTTTTCATTACACATGGTGTGTGCCTGTGGTATTTACTGGTCTCAGTGTTTATGTGTAGTGCTTCCCTTTGCCCATAATTTGTACTGGTATTCTGTTTGTACTTTGATAGGATACATCTTCACATTACTCCCCTTAGTGAGAAGTATCTTATATATTTAGGATTATATGTTCCTATATTTTTCCAGTACATCTTAGGGACATTGTAGAGGCCTGTAAGGGTAGGGGTCGCCCTTTTTGGGGCAGGCCCCCCGTATACATGTGTTAGGTTTTTGTATGGTTAAATAGGGGTTTATTAACTCCCTTTTTTGGATGTAGTAATAAAAGTTATATTTTAATATTATCTCTTTACCTGAAGTCACTCATTCTTTGTGTAGTTTTGAGAATTTGGAATGGGACTCAAACCAATGCAATTGATGACAATCTCTATACAGCACTGAAGAATATGTGGGTGCTATATTCCTAATAAAACTGAACTAATTTAATTTTTTTGGTACACTGGACCTCATTTATAAAAACTGTCTAATGGTAAGACTGTCTTTGTTGCCCATAGCAACCTATCACAGCTCAACTTTTATTTTTCCAGAGCAAAATAAAACTGAAGCTCTGATTGGTTACAATGGGCAAAAAAAGACAGTCTTCCCACTAGACAGTTTTGATAAATGAGACCTATTACATTTCTCAACACTCTTTGGTCGTGCAATAAGCACTGGCTAAATATGAATCCATGAACTCTAGATAGCACCAAGTTTATTGATACTGGTTCTCATATAAGAATCTGGTAGGAGGGGAAAAAAGTATAGTTCACAATTACAGACAGATGTATAGAGAGTATGGTACTCAGAAGACAGAGATCAGCTGGAAAAAGGAAAAGATTTGTGATATCTATCTGCAGCTCACCTCATGTAATCTTGGGCTACCAAAGAAATCCTGAAAACCTGACCTATTGTTGGGCATTGAGGACTGGAGTTGAAGAATACTGATCTAAAAGTTAATATGCTATGATTGGTGGTTTCTCAGACCTCTGCCTTCACAGCAGTAGCCCCAGTACCAGATGATGCCAGGCTTTTGCTTTTGATTGCCTATGCATAGCTTCTATGCCTACATGATCATCATGAGGTACATGTACATCATAATGCCTTAATGTGAGGTAAATAAAGACACATATGCCAAACTCAAGGCCGATGGCGTGAATTTGGCCTGCCACATCTTTTTATGTGACCTGCAAAAGCTTAGACACACAGAGCAGGGATGGACAAGGACTGGAGAAAGAATGACTAGTTTTTCACTTTGCCAGAGGACGCATTGATGTTGCTGAATCTAAACTATGTCATAAACCGTGCTTCAGCTTGTGTCCATATCTGTGGCAGCAGCCACTTACATCTGCACTGCTCTGTAGGATTTACCCTGCCTCACATGGTTGTTCTATTAGCTGGTTGTTCCTATCCTTACCCTACAATGGCAGAACACCAATGGCTATTTAAAAGGACACTTCTCCTATGTCCTTTTAAATTGCCACCAGAGCTCTGTCTAATGTCTACTGGAGGTCTTTGAACCAACAATACATGGACTGTCAATCATACCCACTGACATTTTTACATTTTGCAAGAGAAGAATCTACTGGACTTGTTTTTGCAACGTCAGCCAGATGCCGGTACTGGATTAGTTTTGTCACATTGGACTTGTCCCAATTCCTCTGAATCTTGATTCTTAATGCAGCCCCATATCAGCAATATTGCTGAATTCCTGTTGGTTTATATCCTTACCTAGGCACACACAATGGCCTTTACAATTTCAATATCTGTATGCTGACCTCATGGATGCTGTGAGGGACATGTATGAAAACTGTCTAGGTCTAAGACTTTCTTTGTTGCCATAGAAAACAATCAGAGTGCTCCTTTCATTTTTTTCAGAGCACTTTATGAAGTTGCAGAAAAAGATTTATTCTTTGTATTACTAAAATGACCTGTTTTTGGGTGCCATGTGAAAGGATGTTTTACCCCTTTCACAGAGAACCTCTTTTTGATAATGGAGTGTGACCCTACTCTTTTCCATAGATTATCCTATTGCCATGTCTATCTTGATCTATCTATCTTGCATTTTTGTTGAACACTGGTTTATTCTGTATTGCTATTCTTGGTATGGACCTTAACTACTCCATTGACCTTGCTACTTGTCCTCTGGCTGCCATGTCCTTTGGCTATATCCCAGAACTTGTTTGCCTGTCTGTCCTGACCTTTGGCTTATTTCTAGACCTTGTCTGCCTCAACCTATTGCCTGCCACTCTGCCTTTTGTTTGCTCCCTCGAAAAATTGCATTGGGGTATTGACCTGGGAGTCCCCTTCAGTGAAGACTAGATCTCTGTACTTGGGTTAAATGGTGACAATCAGGGAGTTTCTTAAACTCCACTCCTTGTCATGGCCCAAATCCAACATGCAACCCAGTGGACCCACCATCTGTCACAGGTGAGCTGTGAAATCAACAGGCCTTTGTGCCTAACAGGATCTGTTTGAAGAGACATGAAGTAAGACGGAACCCTAAATTAATCAGATCCCAGACTAGATCCCTACTTAATGACCTCAGGCTAGAAAGAAAAAATTCTAGATCAAACACATTTGTATACTCCCCACTCATTCTTCCCTGGTTCTTTTCTGCTCTAGATACAGAATGTTGTATGCGTCGCTATATTCAGATATTGGCACTAGGACACAGATTAGTGACAGCCATACATAAAAAGACTGGAAAGGGAAGAGCAAAAAGTTAAGCAAACAGAAGTAGTCATTGCTGTCTGGGCCCCTTACACCAGGGAGGCAGTACTAACCATAAAACTGCACCCTTGTCTAAACCCCTTTTAGGCAATTTACTGTACACTGACTAAAAGCATGTGTTCAATATGTGGTAAAACAAACTTATGAAATGGAGAATATATCATACACGGAGTCACTACAGATCACTACACTACAGATCAGACAGCACTGCGGTATGAGTGTATGGTTCATTTCATACTTAGGGAATGAGGGTGTGTATTTCCCCACTCCAGCAGTCAAGCAACCTCAGTCCTAATTTTTTTGATTTCATATAGACTGAACACCTGGGACAATTACTGAGGCATTGGTATTAATAAAGAACTTCAAGAATTAAATGATTCATCTGGGAGCTTAATGAATTAACCTAACAGCAGCAGCAAATGGTTCCACCGACAACAACTGCAAGGAGTTTATATGTACTTCCCATGTTGTGTGGGTTTCTTCCAGGTATCCCCCATGCTCCCAAAAAAAACTGTGAGAACCATTGGGGACAAGGACCAGTGTGAATAATGACAATCTCTGCAGAGCACTGTAGAATATAACTGCGCTATACAGATTAATAAAATAAATTACATGAAACAGCTGTACTGCACACTTTGTCAAAGCCAATAAACATAATGGAAACTGATTAGGACATTGGACCTGCTTGAAACCTTTTATAAAACATTACTGAATAACAATAGTTCTCCCCCACTATTTAGGTCATAACTGTGCGCTGTGCTTCTTCACCGGCACACAGAATGTATGGGCACACAGAATGTCATCATTCCTAAGGGGAAATTGGTGTGGTTTAATTTTATATCTGATATGTCTGAATTGTAAAATGAATTTTATAAGACACAAACCCAACATGGTTTCCTCTCTTGTTTGTAGGCAACAGTTCTTCTTTATGATATAGTGACTCATATGAAAACTTTACAAGGGCTAGGACTTCCACTGTAACACAATAGTATATACAGTATAGAATGCAAAAAAATATCACCTACAAAATCACAACAGAGCACTCTGAGTCAATAATTTGTTATTAATGCAATCTATCTCCCTGATGAAGCAGTTATGCAAAATGCGTGTTGGGGCTCCACATGGGATACAGGAAACTGCTTAAATATTTCTCACTTTAGGATATAAGTCTTTTTACTGATACCAAATAAAATCTCGCAAATATGTGGATGACTATATTTTTAATTGTTGGAGGTCATAATAAGGATGTAATGACTTAGTATACTGTGTACCAGATTGGGTTCTTTTCTTGGATGTACTCTGAGAATATCTTAATGGATGTTTAACCCCTTATCGCATCTGGACATATTGGTACGTCATGATGGGGGTAAAGGGCTTTGTAGTGGGATTGCATTGTGATCAAGCTACATAGCTGGCAGTTGTTGGCTGCTAATTGCAGCTGACACCCAAAAGTTACAGAGCGAAATGGAGCCTACTTCATTCCGCGCTGTTTAACTCTTCAGACGTCGTGCTAAACATGTCCATAATGTCTAAATGAATGGTAAACGGTGCTGCGCACCATTCCTGACTATGATTGGGCCTCCACGGTGAGATCATGTGGTCCTGACCGGTTAACATGGCAGATGGAACTCCTGACGAAGGCTCCTATCGCCGCAATGTTTTCTGTTTTACTACTTCCTTTCCCCTAAAAATTGGAATAAAATTAATACAAAAAAGTTGCATGTTTTCCAACGTGGTACCAATAAAAAGTACACTTCAACGCACAAAAAATGCACCCTCACTCCGTAGGTAGAAGTACAAAAAAGTTTGAAAAATAGAAAATGTTTGGATTTTTTTTTTTACGGTGCCAAAACCTCAAGAAAACCCTGAATTTTTGGCATTGCCGGATTAGTATCAACCTGTAGAATACAGATAACATCAGTCATACTGAAGACCGAACGTCATAAAAACAAGACCCCACAAACATGGCGCAAGTAGTTTTTTTCACATTTTGTCCCACTTGGAATTTTTTTGAGGTTTCCCAGTATATTTAATGGTGCAGTCATTCACACCATTAAAAAGTACATCTTACCCCGCAAAATAAAAGCCCTCATTTGACTATGTAGATAAAAAAAATTTAAAAGTTATAGCTCTGGGAAGGTAGGGTGGAAAAAACGATCATGAAAAAATAGGCCTCCGCATTAAGGGGTTAAATAATAAATGTTTACTGATTTTAATGAATTATTGATTGAGTGCAATTCCTAGTGCTGTGGTAGGTGATATACCAGGTCTTCTTTAGTAGTAATATTAATATCAGTAATATTAGTAGTAAGATGTTTGTAAACTATATAAATCCCTATTTAATCTCTGTAAATGAAAATCCACTGTTACTGTACTTGCCTTTCTCGGTAATCATGTTTCGATCTGCAACTTCATGAAGCTGTTTTAACTCTGAAAGTATTTTTGTATTGTAAGAGTTACTTGTCACCAAGAATTGTTTTGCAGAATCCACTCGACTGAAAATCTCCTTTTCAGTTTTGGTGATCAGGCCTTGTACCCTACACCCATTTGGGCACTTGTTGACCTGCCAACAAGGAGAGTTTGAGTCACTTCTCTGGGCTTTGCCATTGTGTTTATTAATAAAGGTGAATATTTGTTGGTATATTGATGTTCATGTACAATTCTATGACCATTTAGATTATTCCCAGTAGTTACTGTGTGATAGATGTACTACAGAACACAAAACACAAGTGACACTGTTTCTTAAGTTTAGTACATTGATGATCAATCACTGCTATGGCACCTCATCATTGACACTGGGCTATAATCGTGTCAGTTTATTTGAACATGCTAAAGTATTGGAAATAGACTATAAAGTGATTAAAAAACGTCTCCATAGGATACTCCTGTAATTATTTGACTACGTGTAATATGTCATTGTCATTTGCTTTTACTAGACAACTAATGTTATCTGGCATAAGAACAAAAAACAGCACAACAAAGAGTTAATGAAAGTGAGATATTTAGTCTTCTTTTCAGTTACAGTTGCTATACATTAAGCCAGGTATAATAAAAAAACACATAATACAGTGGTGCTTATGGGAGTGCAGAGGAAAATAATCAGATATTTCATGCAGTGTCAACAGGACGAATTTTCATTTTTACAGTTTTCAAAGAATAATCAGCTGGTTTGAACAGTACCCAAACGATCCCATTTTCAATCTCATAGGGGACATTATTTCTTGGATCATACTGACCCTTATAGTAAACCCCATTAAGGTTGACTGCCTGGCAATTGTTAAACCACCACCCCCCACCATACATTTCTGCACAATTCTCCTCCCACTTGTCACTGTCCCTATCATATGTGCTAAACTTCATGTTGGCATGAGAGGTGTATTCACTGTCATCTTTAGAGCCTTGTACCAGGGCGTCTCCTGCAGAACCATCATAGCCATTAACATTAAGAGCATAACCCTCCGATTCAGATCCTAGATGGAAATTGTATTCTGCATAAACCTGATTCCCAGACCAGTCTTCTAACTCAATTCTCAAAATTGTCTCTTTTCGACTCAATAGATAGATGTATTCATTTCCCAGCCATATTTCTCCTTTCCCATTTGCATCCACAGATCCAAATCCATTCTTGTAGGCTTGCCAGGTTCTGTTAAAATTCACAGATCCATCTTCCCTTTGTTGAATCAAGACCCATCCTCCTAATTGGGTATCCTGGTCGCAAAACACTGACAGCTCTTTATTGGATCCTTCTGGCCTGATTTTGAAAATGCCACTTTTGGCCCCAGAACTGTGTTTCTGGAGGATATCAGCACAGTCTAAAAAGAAATGCATTTTATCTTGTTTACCTGGTTTATTATTTTAATTATTGATGCATATTGTTATGGCTACTAGAATTGGCAAAAAATAGCTTACAGTTTTCTCTGACATTTTGGGGTTTTGACAAACATAATTAAGAATATTATGTGAATGTTTTACTTTACACGACATCTTTCATGTATGACTTTTCAGTGATATCTAAAATGGTCTAAGAAATTCTGGATAAGAGGACCATATAAAACATATGAATGATGTCCAAGCCACTTCTTAGTGACATGCCATGAAATAGGTGAGGCTTAATAAACTTCTACTCATGTAAATCCTGAAAATGAATAATGGCATGTCACTAAAAGGAACTATCTGTGTCCTGTCAAACTAAAAATGTGTAATGACAGATTTCTATTTTTACTCCTCTGTAAGCATCCTGGTGGAATGGCTGTTTTAATGCTGAATTATGTGTTCTCCCAGCTTAATATCTCAGCCTAGCACTGTATCTATCACTTTGATTTACCTTTCCCAGTGTAATCTCCCGTCAATTTCACTCCTGTTTGCACACTGCGAGCCCCAAAATCAGGCACGTCTTCCTCACTGTTATCATGCTGGATCGGGCCAAGATCTTCAAATACTGGCCCACTCTTTACTTGTTTGCTTGACTGGTAGCCATCTTTTGTACCGCTGTATGTTGTCTTGACAGAAGTTGATGAGCCAGATGAGCTGTGGGTTTTTACAGGTGTAAAACTAGGAGAGCCAAGGTCTATATGGCTAAAATCATCAAATTCATCTTCTCCTACATTAACAGAACCGTGAGTTTTTGTGCCACTGCTAACAAAGCTACTAGAACTCATAGTCTTGCCGCTAAGGAAGTCTTCCCAGCTTGGAAGGTTGACAGCTCCTGAAGTACTGCCCCCTGTGATTCTGATGGTGTATGTACCATCTTCACCCATCTCCCCCTTTCCTTCTGCCTTAAGCCTCTCTAGTTGTTCACACTCTTCCCCACCACTTAGCACTTCACTAATTTCTTCCTTAATTCCACTAGGTCCCTTAATAGTTTTCTTTTGAATGGTTTTAGTGCATGCAATTGTACGGCTTTCTGAACCCCCGGACACTGTTTTACTAGATTGTGATTTATCCCCATAGATAACAAATTCAGTTGTTTTTTCAGGAGGCTGTTTCTGACCACCCTGGACAGATGGAGTTGGCAGTGGTCGGCGAGTTACCTCTTTAGACTTCCCTTCTAGTACAAATGAATATTGGCCAATATCAGAGAAAATTGGATACTTTTCTTTTTCTTGAGCAAGTGTCTTGTATCTGGAATCAACTGCAGAGTCTTTCATAGGTTTCATCTTGAGAATAGGAAGAGGATTCATGTCTGGTCTCAGATCAGTGGATTCAGCTTGCAAGAGTTGTTTCTGTATATTTTCATAGCTGTCAACATCCACATGGAAGTCAACACTCTTTGCACATGATCCTTTGCAAGCACGGAGTTTAATATCAATATCAACCTAAAAATAAGAGTATATCGTTAATGGACCACATTAGCTAAAATATATTACAGAGGTTAACTCTGATATTCTTAATTCTGATGATATACAGAATCTTTAGAGCCTTACCTCAAGGCGTTTTATTTCCACCACCTGATCTCTGATATTCCTCTGCAACAACTTTATTCTTTCTATCTGCTTGGAAACCTTTACTTTCAAAATGTCAATTTTCTGCCTTAGGTTCTCGGACACCTGGTTATATGAGCCATCATTCTCTAATGAAGACACAAACAGAAACTTTTGTCATAACTTCTATCTGTGCAGGATATCCTCAAATGGAGAGCTCTAAATTATTTTAAACTCTACAAAAAAACAACATGAAGATACTAAATATTGCTCTCACTAGACCCTTAGCATTGTATAGGTAAAACGTCATCATAATTATCATCAAGAAATGTAAATGTAAACTGCTAACAACATAAAATGGATAAAACAAAAATAGTAGAATTATATTAAAGCGTACCTTGAATTATAGAAAACTTATGATATGACATAAAAAGGGGATCTGTGGTTTGTGCCCCCCACAGTTTGCTAGAAAAAAGTTGTTAGCATATATAGCAACTCAAGCTCCTGGCAACTCCTATCATAGTATTTTAGTGAATTAACTATAGCAAATAGTCTCAGAACCCAAACCTCATAGAAAAAAAATGTTAAGTTGCTTCTTTCACATATCAAAAGTTTTCTTTATCTCAAGATAAAAAGTCAGGAATGAATAGAATACACATTAGTAGAAGAGTGAAGAAATCAGGCGATACCTTTAGAGGCTAATTGAGTATAGATGATGGTGAGCTTTCGAGAGTACTAGCTCCCTTCTTCAGACATGATGTTAACATCATGTCTGAAGAAGGGAGCTAGTACTCTCGAAAGCTCACCATCAAATATACTCAGTTAGCCTCTAAAAGGTATCGCCTGATTTCTTCACTCTTCTACTACTTTCTATGGCGAACACGGTACAACATTATACTACTAGAATACACATTTTATATTATTAATGCATTTATTTGAGCTACATTCATGAGTTATTCAGCACTAGTATTACTGATTCTGACAGTAATTGCTGCCATTGAAACTAAAAGGACTGTAAACTAAACTATATTCATGTTAAACATTATTGCACAAAAAGTGCTTACACAATGTGGTATACCAATGAGACAAGCTTCAAATTAGTGGAGTTGGAAAGATTGGCAGAGGCAGGATACACTAACAATTGCTTCCCTTGATATCAGCCCATGATTCTTTCTAGAAAGAATTATGTTTCCTCTCATGACTTTGACTTGGCCAGTTTCAGATTCTGTCTTGTGATATAAGCAGATAGCCACAACAGACATTGTAATAAAAAGAACTCTGGCACAGTGTAAGGGTCTCAGGCCATCGGGCACTGCATCTCCATACCATCACACTATCATCACTGGTATTATGATCTTAAAGTAGAACACAGTGATGGAACTTAGGGATCTTCAATGGGTTTTTGAATTTTAATGAAGTTGTCATTAGCTGTCTGTGCTTAGCGTGGAAATGTGAATAAAATTATAGCTAATGTGTATGTAGCTCTTTTAAATGCAGTGATAATATAAACCCAACATTACGTTTACCCAGCTCATATTTCTAATATGTTTTGATAAGAAATAATTTACCTCTCCGCAGGGTTAGGCTTTGCTTACACTATTTTTTTTCTTGACTATGAACCTTTTTGTATATTTCTATTGCCCTGTCTGTATTCCCATACATAAATATACATTTGCTCTGTTACACTGTGCAAAACATAAGCATTTTTCAGATTAACTCATTTAAAACTTTTCAAAAGTATACCCCTCTGTATAAATATTGTTGTTGGACACTTGTTATGACACTTCCTTTAGTACTTTTTATTTCCATTCACCTAATATGTTCAATGCTGGTGGTCACACATGCTCAGTAGATCAGTTCCACCATCTGGGTTTTCTTGTACATGGGTTTTTCTGCTATTGTGCAGGTAAGCAGATAAGAATCACCTATGACCAGCTTCTTCTCACCAACACTGAACATATAAAATGCTGTTCATATCTTGCAATAAAATGTAATATTTATTCATGGAACAGCTCTTTTAGTAACATGACTTCGATAAACAGAACTCATTAATACTTACGCTGAGCTGAGACTAGTTTATCCTTGATTAGTTGATATGTTTCTTTGGTTCTGATGTCAATGGACTTAAAATTGGTTTCACCATCCTTTAACTTTTCCTTAATTGCATCAATTCTGCTTTTAAATTCTTTATCAGTAGTGTCAGATAAACCTTGAATCCTGCATCCTGAAGGACACTTGGGACCCTGCATGTATAAGGAAGTAAATTATTTATCAAAGCAACATTATATTTTTATATGTATTATTAAGTGTATATATATGGTTGCCAGAGTAGAGTAGCATGCTGTGCAATTTTATTGGTTAAACTATATGGAAACAAATTGCAATGACCACCATATCCCCTTCAATAACTTGGTATGTAGATGCCAGGAGTATGACCCCACCAATCTGATATTGATGGCCAGTCCTAAAGAAAGGCCATTCACATCAAAGTCCCCAAAAAATACTTTACTGGTTCACATATTATTGATTTTTTTCTGTTCTATCATAGTAACAAAAAATTGAAAATAAAAGTGGTGCCCAATCCATTTCATAATAGACACCAACAGCACCTAATGGACACCTAATGGTTCATCAGGTTTCCATCATGGTGTCCGTCATTTAAATGAAAAAATAAAAACAGTGTTGTGTGCTGTGCTATGTTTTTCCATAATTTTTACCATAATCTGCAATAGTGGCTTCCAACGTAACTCTTTGATGGAGATATGAACCAGGCCTTAATGGTGGTCTCAAACATGATGTTATGAAGCAATTTCTGGCTAAAGATTTTAAATCTACCACCAGTTGTGAATCATAAAATAATTAGAGATGCTTTCAAAACTGTAACAAGACAGCATATGTGAAACCACCTTAATAGTTATATGAACAGGGCCCTGGGGCTTGTATCTGTTCATTAGTAACAGTGCGCAAAATAGAACAGTATTCTGTGTTTAACTGTATTACTTATATCCTATTGCACCAAAAGCACTGTAATAGTAATTCTAAAGGGGAGTACAGTATGATATATGTTATTTGGTGGAGCATTTTTTATACTACTAGTAGAATGAATGTAACATACATGAACCCTTATATTTGATATATATTTTTTATACTTCCAATAAAAGACAGGACCCTAGACCCTAAAACACTTAAAACCATGTAGCAAATTGCATGTACTGGTTCCTGTATGGACAACCAGAACACCTTCTTATGAATTAAGTCCCAAATGCATAATGGTATAAATTATGCAAAAAGAAAAAAATGAATGAATATACTTGTGTGCCAGACATGAAGCGATAGAGGACAAAGCACAGGTGAATGGACATAAGAAAACACAGGCAGCAGGTCTGTAGCATGATGAGCCCCACGGCTGCCTGCATATTCTTGTGTCCATTCACCTGTGGTTTGTCCTCTATTGCATTTGGGACTTAATTATCTGCAGTTGGGACTTAATTCAATTAGAATATATCCATAAAGAGGTGTTCTGGATGTCCATACAGGAAGCAGTACAAGTAATTTACTACGTGGTTTTAAGTGTTTTTAGGGTCTGGGGTCTTTTTTTTTTATTGTACTTATAAAGAGCAGCTGTTGTTTGTGTGTCTACTTTTCTGATATTTTTTCTACTGACTTCTTTGAATTCTCTGTCACATAGGTTATGCCCCCCTTGCTGAGGACAGCACAAGCTAGTGTCAGACATGCTGTTTCCAGTGCTGTGTCCCTTATTCTGTAAGATGCTGTAGTTTTAGAGCATTTACCCCTCAAATCTTATTCATGAGTAGGTGAAAGCCCCGCCCACCAAAGGCTAGCCCTGCCCATTGACAGTTATTCACATGTTTGTACCTATTCAAAGTAATAGGTTTGTCAGTTGAGGTGGGCAGGGCTAGCCTAAGATGGGCGGGGTTTGAAAAAAAACTGACTCTTTGAATGACTCTTCGAATGACTCTTCTGGCTGAAAACTGCAGATTTGAGCATTAAATACATGAAAACTACAGCATCTTACAGAATATGGGACACAGCGCTGGAAACAGCATATTCTGCCCTCAGCAAGGGGGCATAATCTATGTGACAGGTTCTCTTTAAAGTAAAGGCTTCTGGAAAAAGAGCTGAAGAGTTCCACAACGCATTCTATTGGATGTAGTTATCCTCAACTCACATGTAGCTCATAGGAGCCTTGCACTATGAAAAGGATTTAAGAGGATTTAAGCCAAACCAGTTAAGTTAATCTACAGACAGCTGTTTTGGGGTATTTTCCCCTCCTCAGTGCAGAGTAGAATTTACTGGTTGGCTGGATGAGAGCCGAGAGTGGCTTAGAGAGGGGGATATCTCTAATTGGGGAGATCCACCAATAAATTGGTTGTTATGAGGATTTACATGCCTTTCAGACCTCACTGACTATTTTACATAAAGTAAAGGATTCTGGGAAAAGAGCTGAATAGCTCCACAGCACACTCTATTGGATGTAGCTATCCTCAATTCACATGTAGCCCAGGAGCCGTGCAGTGTAAAAAGGATTTAAACCAAACCAGTTAAGTTCATCTACAGATAGCTGTTTTGGAGTATATGCCCCTTAACAGTGTAGAATAGAACTCACTAGTTGGCTGGGTGAGAGGCGAGAGTGGATTAGACGGGGAAATATCTCTCCTTGGGGAGCGCCACCAATAAGTTGGTTGTTGTGAGGATTTACACGCCTTTCAGACCCCACTGACTGTCAGCTCTTTTCCCAGAAGCCTTTACTTTATGCAAAACAGTCAGTGAGGTCTGAAAGGCACATAAATCCTCACACCAACCAATTTATTGGTGGTACTCCCCAAAGAGAGATATTTCCCCGTCTAAGCCACTCTCGCTTCTCACCCAGCCAACCAGTAAGTTCTACTGTGCACTTACATGGGAAAAATACCCCAAAACAGCTGTCTGTAATGAACTTACATGTGGCCTCTTGTTTTTAAATGGACAACTTGTATTTCTGAAGGGCAGCCTCTGGGGTACATATAATGTATTGAAAAACATATTTTTTTTGGGGGGGGGGGACGACAAACAATTTTATCATTTTAGGTTTTCCTTTTTGGGCTCAGTCACCATGCAATATAGATGACTTATGAAATGTATCCCACTGGTCGTTATGTTTACAGCTATACCTGAGTCATTTCGGGTTTTTTTAAGGTTCTACTACTTCAGCACATTAAAAGTACATTTATTAAAAAATAATTCAATTTTCCCATATACTAAGAGCAGACCTGTATGGACCTGTTTGTTGGCTTGTTTTCTGCGAGACAAGCTGTAGTTTTCATTGGTACATTTCTGGGATGATGACTTTTTGGTCACTTTTTAATGTGTTTTTTTGAGAGGCGTTCCAACTGCTGTTTAAATAATCTTACATTTATGTCATTACAGGCACAGTGATACAAAGTATGTGTATGTTTTGTAATGTTTTATGACACAAATAAAGGGAAACGAGTTTTTGAGGTAGTGCTTTTTAATTTTTTTTTTCAGTTTAGTCTTTTTTTTTTTACACCAGCGATACAATCATCTGATTGCTCATATAATACACTACAGTACTTTTGTGTTGCAGTGTATTATTGTCTCCAGCATAGGTGTGCAAAGATGGCCAATCTGGGAACCTGCCACGATAACCTATCACCACCCTGCAATCACATTGTGAAGGGGAGCTAGAAAGAAGCTGGATGAGGGAACCTATTCCCTCTGTCTCACCATTTAAATGCCACAGCTGCTAAGGACTGTGTCATTTAGAAGGTTAAACTACTGGGAGCTATCTCTGGACAGGAACCTAGCTATGTGAATCACCTATGCACCTGTTGCTAATCCTCAGGGCACAATGGCAGCATCTTCAGGATCTTTATGACTTCCGTCAGTGAATGGAAAATAACCCTCATTTATGATGGATATATACATTATATAGCATAAAGTAATGTCACTGTACGGTGCACAGTGGACTGCAGTCTGATTTGCCATCACTACATATTTCTTATAGTTACTAACTTTTATTTACACTTTATGGGCCCCAAGTATGAAAACTTTCTAGGTGTAAATTTTATTTGTTCCCCATAGAAACCAATTAAAGCTCCCCTTCCATTTTTTTTAGAGCACTGTATGAAATGAAAAGGGGAGCTCGGATTGGTTGCTATGGACAACAAAGAAAGTCTAACACGTAGACAGTTTTCATACATGAAGAACCTTTTTTCCCTGACAGCTGCTCATTATATTTTAACAATGTCATTATCAGCTACCTCTAAGGCTATGTCTACACGACGTCGGACAAAAAACGTCCGAAGGTTGACCGTTTTTTTGTTCGATGCACAACCGCGTTTTTTGTCACATTTTGCACATTTTTTTTTTGCCGTCAGCCCATACAATTGATTGTATGGGGAACTGACGGCAAAACTCAAAATGCTGCGGTATTATACAAAATGTCATTTTTTCTATTAAAGTCTATGGGCTGGCTGAACAATCGTATTTTGAGTGGTTTTAGAATCCTGAAACCGCTGAAAAATACAATCGTTTTTCTATGCCGTGTAGACATAACCTAAAACTGTTACCCCCTAGTATTAGGACCTATGTTATGATCTTATAAGGACAAGTTGTTGTCTATATTAAAGTCAATTAAAATGTTAAAATGTCCATCAATCACTTAAGATCAGTCACTTAAATAACAATTTAAAGCATTTTAGCAAGAGTAGGAGAGGATTTTTGTTAAGATACACTCAATGTGAGTAGGCTAATGGGAGCCCACCTATAACTGAAACAAAACAGTGTAATCCTACAAACCACTACATGACAAGTATAACTTAATATAGACTAAGGGCCTAGTTTTATAGTGATAGTAGAAGCAGTCCATACCCAGTCATCATCTGCACAGACTTGCCAGTTGGTATCTTGCTTGCATGCCGGATCAGCTTTCTGTTCCACTATTCTGGGGCCACGTCCAGTTGCACCAGCTTCCTCAAAGGTCTGGTCTGACTGTTGCAAAGAAGATACAAATGCATATGTTGTCATGGAAATTAGTATATTTTATTACTAGAGGATAAAATAGAAAATTATTCTATGCTTGAAAACAATGAGGTAAAACTACTAGTACTTGCAGTACACGGAGATTGCATGTAAACTTTCGATGTGAAAACTCAAGAAAACATAGATCAATTGGATGGTTAAAGTGTTGCAGAAATGTATATGCCTAGAAATTTCATCACACAATTTCACACTTCAGAATGGGTTTATTTTTAGCAGCATGTGGATGTATTCTTACAAATTCCACTCAGATGTATGGAAAAAATTTCTGCCACAAATCTTGTGTGAGTATGAATACCCTTAACTAAAATTATAAAAACAGCATGATACATCTGTTAAAATGCAAAAAAAAGCATTTTACTTTCTGCAGAATCTCCATATACATTGACATTCCACAGATACATATTACGTTATTTCTTTTACTGACATACATGCATTTTAGTATTTGTTGTGAATTTATAAAAAGATTTTACTAATAAATACAATAATAATTATGATAGCGATTATTATTATCATTATTAATAATATTAAAATACGTAAATTGCTTGTTTAACAACTTTATGCTAAGAGCATGTAAAATAAATAACTAAGGGCAAAATGTATGAAATTTGGCGCTGACGCGCCAGTTCTACATTAATGTAAGGGAGTGTAGAATACGACAGTATGTATGAAAGAGTGTTATGCGCCAAACACTGGTGAACAGAGTGCTAGGCGACAAACATTGACTCAACTATGATATGGATTTGTATGGCAGTTTCGCAGCAAAGTTTGCCGCATTTCTTCCCTTCTTTTTTTGGCACTTTCAAAATTTGTTGTGTCTATTTAAAAAATGTGACTCCAAACCTTCCCGCCGAAAATGCCGGCAGGATGCAGCGGGTTAAAAACCCCAAATGTCCCATTACAGGTGCGCTAAATTTTTTTTAAAATTAATGGAGATATATAAAATTTTAATATATTTTAAAATATTATATATTATATATAAATTATATATAAAATAATATACAAATATTAGTCTAATTAACCTCCCCACATTGGGTTATTTCCCTTTTAAGTTTTTATATTTAGATGGATAAACTTTTTTCTTATTTTAAATTTTAATTTTTAATTTGAAAAATTTCCCCTTGCCCCTTTGGCGATTTAATTTTTCATCTATATTAATTATACCTATGTTTTTTGGCATTTTAGATTGCAAGTTTATCTTCACTTCTTTAAACCTCTTTGCCTCACTTATACTTTTTTCATGTGGATGTAAGCCCTTTTTATTTTCGGGTGTATATTAAAAATTTTATATAAAAATATATTTTAAATATAAATATAAAAATATAAAATATATATAAAAAATTAAAAATTTTAAAAAAAATGCATAAATAAACAAATTTCCAAATTTTAATATATTTAAATATATATTATATAAAAATATATCCAAAAAAGTCATTTTTTAAACCCCTCCAGGGGGTACTGTTTTCTACCCCCAATTTATCGAAATTTTTAATATATCCCCTTTTTGTTTCTTAAATATTTTTTAAATTAATGAAATAATCAATAAAGGATATAAAATTATTATTTTTTTTTCCTCCTGATTGTGTGTTATAGATTAGTAAAAAATGTGGCAATTTTTTGGAAATACGATTATTTATACACTTTTCCCAGAAAAGGGGGCCCTTTGGACAGTTTTTTGGCTCAAATACACCAAAAAAACTGGAAAAACCCCGTTCATACATTTTCCCCCCTAAATTTTTTGGGAAAAATAAATTTGTAAGATAGTGCCAATGCTACATTAGGATATGTATCAGTAAAAACAATTAAAATAAATGAAAAGGTCAGAAACCCTTTTGAAACAACACTTTTTAAAATTTCTGCCCCAAAAATTTAAATTAAAAAATTTTAATATTACATTAAAAAATTTAAAAAAAAATTCCCAAAAAAAGACCAGGACCACAGTTCACGGCCCCATTTTATTTTTTTGGGTGATCAAAATACAGGGAAAGTGAAAAGGGGGTATATTTAAAAAATTAGTTGCAAAAATTTTAATTTACCATTCGCGTTTATGGCTATGGCATAAAATTTTAAAAAGCAAAAAGGCAAAGGGGGAAAACCCAGCCTAAATGGGAAAAAAGAAGTAGAAAATTACAAAAAATTTTTTAAACTTTTATTATTCGTTACAAAAAAAAAATTTTAAAAAATTTTATAACTTATTGAATATTGGAAAATTTAAAGGTAAATAAAAAAACCATACCCATCCCAGTTCTCAAAAGGGGCGAACAGCAAGGTTACAAGTGTTGCCCTCAGCTTCATTTTGGCTTTGGCTGAGTGAAGACTACAATGCGTTGTCTGAATCTAGATGTCCTTTATAAACATGTCCACTAGCCTGTAATGATAGATTGGATTTTGCTATGTTTACTAACCCAAAAATAAGACCTAGGGACCTGAAAAACATGTCACCTCCTGGTCTTTTTATTGCTCGGGCAACGGGAAAATTTACTAAAAGCCAAAGGGGTTTCTTGGGGGGAATGCCCCTCTTTTTTCCTACACCCCTAATTTAAAAAAAAAAGAAAAAATTACAAGGGTGGGAGGAAAAGGGAAAAACTTTGTCAAAAGGGAAAACCCCCCTTTTGGGCATTTTTTAAATTTCATTTATAAATGTAAATGTGACCCCATTTTTTCCCCCCCCGAAAGGTCTCCATCTTGACTCAATTTTCCCAAATTAATAAAAGAGGTGTATCTTGAGAATATAAATTTTGGGAAAAATTACAAATATAAAATAGGTGGCTTTTTAATTATTGACCATGAGGTCAGAGAAAGTTCTGTGACAGTTTTGAACTAAGCTGTTTGTTAATGCTTAGACTATTTGCCACCCCCGGGAATGTAAATTTTCAAGGAACCTAGAAAAACTGTGTAGTAGGGTTTTTTATGACTTTTTAAAACCTTTTTGAAAATTTTAATTTTGAGTTGAAATTTTAATGAACTTTTGTCTATATGTTTTTTTTCTGGTTTTTCCTTTTTTTTTTTTTTAAAAAGAAAAACCTCCCGAAATTCATTTTTGATTTCTTTAAATTCCCTTTTAATAGAAAAAAAATAAAAAATTAAATTGACCCATGTGTTAAAGTCCCCCTATGGAAAAAATTAAAAAAGGCCCCCCCCTTTAACCAAAGAAACGGGGGGCCCCCAACCAACTATTTGGGATTTTTTAATTGGGTTTGGGTCTTGTAGGGAAATTTTGCCCGTCCTGCCAAACCCTTCCCCGCCCCCTCCCCTTCCTCCCCCCCGGGTTTTTCCCCCCTTCCCCCCCCCGGGGTTAGAGCTTACTTTAACAAAAATTCGTTTAGGATTTTTTGTTTTTGGGTTTGTACAAGACGCCAATTGTTTCTTCCTGCGTTTGTGTTTTGCATGTTTACTTTTAGGGGTTTTAACCCCCTATGGGTCCCTATCTCTGTACCTTGTATTCTTTTTTGTTTTTCAAAAATAAAAGTTGTTTTGAATGGAAAAAAAAAAAAAAAAAAAAAAATATAAAAAAATGTATAGTAAAGGGAAAAATAATTATTTGTTCCCTTGTTGTTTGGGTTTTAAGCTGGCCCACTACAAAGCATGAAACAGTCTTTTAATTTTGGGGGTTTGGGTTTTAATTTTAACATTGGGGAGAGGAATATAAAAAATTTAAAATCCAAAAAAATCACAATGTGTTAATTATATGAATTTATTTGCTTTTTGCTGAGAGAAATTTAAGGTTTTTTGTCCTTTCCAAAACCCTTAAAATGTTTTTGGGGGTTTTAAATAGTTTTCCCCTTTTAAAAGACTTTTTTTGTCCACAGACTCAATTAATTCCCGGGCAGACTCAAACCCCGAAAAATTGGGGGAAGGGGCCCAAAAAGTTTTTCTAAAGGGTGCGGGACAAGATCATAAAAACCTGCACAAAGCTGGGGAAAGGGTACAAAACCATAAGTAAGACGTGGGTGGGGAAGGGGGAAACAACTTTGGGTGCAATAGTAAGGGAAAAAGGGGAAAAAATTTCAAAAAGACTGTCAATCGACATCCCATTGGAAGGGGACCATGCAAAAACTTTCCCCCGTGGGAAACCTTGATCCCTGAGGAAGGTGGGGGATCAACCAAAACACACAGGGGTAAAATGTTAATGATCTCCTGTTGCTGGAACCCACCAATCACTAAAAAACAAATTTGGGGAAAAAACAATTTCGGTATTTGGGTTTAAAAATCCAGCATGCCCCCCAAGGACCCCCCGCCAAAAGGGGCCCCAAAAGTGCGGGGCCCTTTTGAAGGTTGCCATTTTTCCCTGGATGAAATTTTGTTAGTGATTTGGAGAAGGTGCCGTGGTCAGGGGTGAGACAAAAATTTAACTCTTTGGGAAATTAAATCAAATTTACGGTTTTAGGAGGGAAGAGAAATGCTGCCCATGGAAACCCAAAAAAACACCGGGCCCCACTGTCAAGCTTTAGGGGGAAAAATCGGGCGATATTATGGAATGGGGGCAGCCCTATTTTCTATATTTTTTTTTGGGGGTTTCACTTCCCAAAATTTGGCAAAATTACAAGCACCCTTGCCCGGGGCTGTCGGGAGTAAAAACCATACATAAAAACCCCAAAAATTTTTAGCTTCAGTGGGCAAATCCAGGGGCAAAAAATGTGGGGAAAAGATAGACCAATTTTTTAAAAAGTTTTTCCTGAGGGGCCGGAAAAAGTCACTTTGGTTTGCAAGGGAAAATGCTAAAACTATGACCTGCAGGGAAAACAGGTTTCATACTTCAGGCCTTTTTATGCAAATAATTCACGGGAAAAAAAAATGGTACCGGGGGGTGGAAAAAACATACATATCGCCCAAAAAAAAGTTTGGGGGTGTTTCCTGCTAAAACCACAGGCAACTTCCCCCGAAATTTAATGGGAGGGAAAGGATGGAGCCCTTTTACCCTAAAATTTCCCGATTGGGCAACCTCCCTTCCCCCCGCCAGGGGCCCCTTTAAAATGGGGGGTGGCTGAGTCTTCCAGAAGACAAAAGACCCAAAACATACAGCCAAGGAAACAAAGGAGTGGCTTTTAAAATTTAAGCACATTAAGGTCATGGGGGTGGCCCCAGCCAGCTCCAGACCCTTTAACCCCCTAAAAACTTTTTGGAGGGAGTTGAAGCTCTGGGGTTGCCAATTGGGCCCGCCTTTTAAAAACAAAAAAGACCTTTTGGAGGGTCTGCAAAAAGGGGGGGGTGGAACAAAATTCCCCCGAAATGTTCACAAACCTCATAAACAACTGCAAAAAAGTCTGGAATGTTTTGCTTTCCAATAAGGGGTTTTTCCACCAAGTATTTTTGTCCCGTTTTTCCAAGGGATTTAAATACTTTTTTTCTCCACTGCAAAATTTCAAATAAAATTTTTTATAAAATTTTTATTTAAAATTATTTTCTGGATTTTTATTTTTTATATTTTTTAACTTCAATGTTAAAATTAAAACCCCCCTTAAAATTAAAAGGGCTGTTTTTTCCCGTGGAACCCAAAATTACACAATTTAGCAAGGGATCAAAATTTAAAAATTTCCCTTTTTCCCGTCTGTAAAAAATTTTTTTGTAAATAAAATAAATATAACAAATACAATATATAAAAAAATATGTAAAAAAAAGTAAAAATTCCCGGTTTCTTTTTTTAATTAAGTGAAGGGATATTAATTTTTACCACACGGTGGAAAAATGGACTCACTTTAAAGTGCCAGGTGGAATTCACAGGCAATCTTTGAATTGATCGCTTTTTCCCTTCTTCCACAATGGAAGGCTTCAAACATAAAGATATAAAATTTTTATTTTTTTATGAAGAATCAACAACAAGTGGGACACAATTGTGAAGTGAAACGAAATTTATTGAATATTTTAAACTTTTGTTAAAAAAAAGACTGAAAAGTGGGGCGTGCAATATTATTCGCCCCTTTTACTTTCAGTGCAGCAAACTCGCTCCAGAAGTACAGTGAGGATCTCTGATCCAATATTGTCCTACATGACTCATGATGATAAATATAATCCACCTGCGTGTAATCAAGTCTCCGTATAAATGCACCTGCAGTTTTCAGCTCTTTCCACAGACTCTCGATTGGATTCAGCTCTGGACTGTGACTTGGCCACTCTAACACCTGGATATGTTTATTTGTGAACCATTCCATTGTAGATTTTGCTTTATGTTTGGGATCATTGTCTTGTTGGAAGATAAATCTCCGTCCCAGTCTCAGATCTTTTGCAGACTCCAACTGGTTTTCTTGCAGAATGGTCCTGTATTTGGCTCCATCCATCTTCCCATCAATTTTAACCATCTTCTCTGTTCCTGCTGAAGAAAAGCCCAAACCATGATGCTGCCACCACCATGTTTGACAGTGGGGATGGTGTGTTCAGGGTGATGCTTTTACGCCAAACATCATTTTACATTATGGCCAAAAAGTTCAATTTTGGTTTCATCTGACCAGAGCCCCTTCTTCCACGTTTGTTGTCTCCCAGGTGGCTTGTGGCAAACTTTAACCAAGACTTTTTATGGATATCTTTGAGAAATGGCTTCTTCTTGCCACTCTTCCATAAAGGCCAGATTTGTGCAGTGTACGACTGATAGTTGTCCTATGGACAGACTCTCTCACCTCAGCTGTAGATCTCTGCAGTTCATCCAGAGTGATCATGGGCATCTTGGCTGCCTCTCTGATCAGTCTTCTCCTTGTTTGAGATGAAAGTTTAGAGGGACGGCCGGGTCTTGGTAGATTTGCAGTGGTCTGATACTCCTTCCATTTCAATATGATCACTGCACAGTGCTCCTTGGGATGTTTAAAGTTTGTATCAAAATCCGGCTTTAAACTTCTCCACAACAGTATCATGGACCTTCCTGGTGTGTTCCCTGGTCTTCATGATGCTCTCTGCGCTTTAAACAGAACCCTGAGACTATCACAGAGCAGGTGCATTTATACGGAGACTTGATTACACACAGCTGGATTATATTCATCAGTCATTTAGGACAACATTGGATTATTCAGAGATCCTCACTGAACTTCTGGAGTGAGTTTGCCTCAAAGTTTAAAATATCCAATAAATTACGTTCCACTTCACAATTGTGTCCCACTTGTTGATTCTTCTGTATGCTTGAAGCCTGAAATGTGGCAAAAGCTTGAAAAGTTAAAGGGGGCTGAATACTATCGCAAGGCACTGTTAATACCGCCATATCCTGACCACATATAATCACCATAAGGAGACTAAATAAAACCATTGTACTGTTCCTGAATATAAACCATTACACTCAGACCACTATTATAGCCATACAGTGACCATATAGTGGTAGATCCCAGTGTACACAGGCTCTGCAGACTGTATATTACCTCCATACAGTGACCATATAGTGGTAGATCCCAGTGTAGACAGGCTCTGCAGACTGTATATTACCTCCATACAGTGACCATATAGTGGTAGACACCAGTGTACATAGGCTCTGCAGACTGTATATTACCTCCATACAGTGACCATATAGTGGTAGATCCTAGTGTAGACAGGCTCTACAGACTGTATATTACCTCCATACAGTGACCATATAGTGGTAGATCCCAGTGTACACAGGCTCTGCAGACTGTATATTACCGCTATACAGAGACCATATAGTGGTAGATAGCAGTTGTACATAGCCTCTGCAGACATATAAGTGATTACAGGACAGTTAAATTTAGTGACTCACAGGGGACGTCTTTTCTGATCTTCGTTCTCTTTTTTCTTTCTTCATCCGGTCCAGACCCTCATGACGTCTTCTCTCGGCCACAACTTGTCCCTGCAGAATTTACCACACAAAGCAGGGCTGGACAACTAATTTTCCCAAGGGGCTGCATGAGAAAGTGGTATGGTTTTAGAGAGCCAGACTAATTAAAAAACAAACAAACAAAACATCGGGTGAACGGGGAAAAAATCATTCTTTGGGTTTATTTTTGTGGAAACTTACTCTGTACCCTCAGTAAGGCAGGTATATAGATATGTCCCCTCAGTAAGGCAGGCATATAGATATGTCCCCTCAGTGAAGCAGGTATATGTAGTTCCCCTCGGTAAGGCAGGTATATATATATGTCCCCCAGTAAGGCAGGTATATAGATACGTCCCCCAGTAAGCCAGGTATATATCGTACCCCTCAGTAAGGCAGGTATATAAATATGTCCCCACAGTCAGGCAGGTATATATAGCTCCCCTCAGTTAGGCAGGTATATAGATATTGGTGCCCTCAGGCAGATATATAGATATATGTACCCTCAGACACGCAGGTATATAGAGATATGTCACCTCAGGCAGTTAGATATATAGAGATATGTCCCCTCAGGCAGGTATATAGATATATGTACCCTCAGGCATGTATATAGATATACATTCGGTCCCCTCAGGCAGGCAGATATATAGATATATGTCCCCTCATTCAGGCAGGCATATAGATATATATCCCCTCAGGCAGGTATATAGATATAGTTCCCCTCATGCAGGTATATATATATATAGGTCCCCTCAGGCAGGCAGGTATCTATATATATATCCACTCAGGCAGGCTGGTATATAGATATGTTCCTTCAGTCATGGAGGTATATAGATATAGGTCTTCTCAGGCAGGCAGGTACATAGATATAGGTCCCCTCATGCAGGTATATAGATATGGGTCCCCACAGGCAGGTATATAGATAGATATAGGTCCTCTCATGCACGTATATAGATATAGGTCCCATCAGGCAGGTATATAGGTATAGGTCCCCTCAGGCAGGCAGGTATATAGATATAGGTCCCTTGAGGCAGTCAGGTATATAGATATGTTCCTTCAGGCAGGCAGGTTACATAGTAATAGGTCCCTCAGGGGGCAGGTATATAGGATTTGGTCCCCTCATGCAGGTATATAGCTATAGGTCCCCTCAGGCAGGTATATAGATACAGGTCCCCTCAGGTAGGTTTATCGAGATAGGTCCCCTCAGGCAGGTATATAGGTATAGGTCCCCACAGGCAGGTTTTTATAGGATAGATATAGTGTCCTCAATTATGCAGGTATTAAAGGTTATAGGTTTCCCCTCAGGCAGGTGTATAGGTCCCCACTGGCAGGTATATAGATAGATATATGTCCTCACATGTAGGTATATAGAGATAGGTCCCCTCAGGCAGGTAAATAGGTATAGGTACCCTCAGGCAGGTATATAGATATAGGTCCCCTCAGGCAGGTAACCGAAATTAAAAATGACACTAATAATTACCTTTCCTCCTTCCCGGCCATGCCTCTTCCTCTTCTGCCTGACACTGGCGGCGTGATGTCATCATGCTGCCAGCGCCGGGATGTTCCTCTGGCCGAGGAGAGGCAGCAGCACAATGAGCTCACGTCATCGCACCGCTGCCTTCAGTGGTTGCATGCACCTATTAGAATGTAGTAGCGTTGCGCGTGGCCAATTTACCGTTACTTAAGAGCGGGGTGGCGATCTGTTGTATACTGGTGCCCTTAGCTTTAAGCTCGCCGCGCTGTGAGCCAGCGATATGGCGCGTGGCAAGGGGGGGTCCGCTGCGACCCCTGTAGCTACGCCACTGTACATGGGCAAATGCATGGTTTTCAAAGCAGCAGTATTCAGAGGACACATACAATGCACTGCTATTTCCAAATTCAAGTGTGCTAAGGCTTTAAAATGTTTTTATAAAAACTAGATAAAGGAACTGTCGCTGCTTGATGTTCATCGATCAAATACGGTTACTGAGCGAGCTGTTAAGCTCATGAAAGAGCTTTACAATGCTAGCAAAACTGACAAATGTCTTAACAGAAAATTCATAAACAGTAATTCACAAATGTAATTCCTTTTTGGTTATTTATTGAGTGTTATTTTCATTTGCACATAAAGGTTTTGTACAATTATCAACTTTTTTTTATACTTCACCCTAATACATTATATCTACAGGTGAAGCTTTTTTCACAATTTTACATTATGATAGTTGTTTTTGAGTTTTTTAGACCAATATATTTCATATTTATAGGTTTTTATGCTTTACCTCATAAAGTACTATGATTTTTTCATTTCGCTATAGGGCAAAAGTGAAACTATAATGGATGCAGGAGGTTTTTCAATGAAAATAACAAAAGAACACCAGAAAACTAACATGTAGACAAAAGTTCATCAAATGCAACATCGGGATAATTAAAATTTTCGAAAAGGTTAGCAAGTCATAACCCTACTGCAGGGGCGTAACTTTGGTTCAAAAAGTGGGGGGGACCAATTTTCCCTCTCTCCCCTTCTTTTTTCCCCCTCCCTCCTTCACTCCCTTTCCCCTTTCATTTTCCACACCCTTTCCCCCTTCCTCCCCCTCCTTTTCCTCCATGAATGGCCCCCCTTAAAACCCCAGAGGAGGTCTGAGGGAGTGCTGTGACTCCCCAGGGGGGTTCCGGGCGGAGCCCCTTTATGGCAACACTTTTGGTGCAGTCCCTAAGGTTATGAGGGGCTCTCTAATTACTGAAGTTTAGAGCCAGACTGGGACTAAAAAGCAGCCCTGGCAATGACGCTGGACCAGCCACCTATAATATTTCCCCCCAGATCAAAATAAAAATTGTTTGGCAATGCACAAATTTCCTTAACCCCCCCCATCCCCCACCCCCATCACTACTCCTTTAAAAATTTGCCCTACACACAAAAAAAGAGGAAAATAAAAGAACCCAATTCACTTTCCCATGGGAATCCTATGTCACATACGTCTAAAAATATTTTTTTTTATACACTCACCAAAAAGACAGCACTTACTGCCCCCCAAAATAATTATATTGCCATTGACCCCCGAAATTACATTACTAACTGCACCTTAAAATGAATTGCACATTGTGCCAAAAAATAAAAACATTCCGTCCCCTCAAAAATTACCCTGAACCTAGAAATTAATTTACTTTACCCACTGTACTCCAGGTTTTACATTAAAACCGTACCCCAGAGATTTTTTTTCCACTGTACCCAGAGATGACTACATTACCCCCTGACCCCAAAAATTTATATTAAACTCCGTACCCCAAAGTTTAAATTTACACGACCAAGAGATTACATCACCACCATACCAAGAGATTGCATTAAACTGTACCCCAAGATTACACTTTACAACACCTTACCCCAAAGGGGTTACAAATTTTACCACCATACCCCGAACACATTACCCACTGAAACCCAAGAGATTAGTTTACACACTGTAACCCCCCAAAACTGTATTTTTTCACCTACCCCCAGAGTTTTTTTTTTTTACTTTGCACTTTACAACAGAGATTACTTTAGACCATCCCCCAATATTATTACATTACAGACCTACCCAGAGATTACATTACTCCGTACCCCAGAGATTACATTAACACTGTACAATAAAAGTTTATATTACACCTTTACCCAAGATTCATTCACCATACCCCAGAGATTTTACATTACACACGTCCCCCCGAGACTACTTAGACAATACCCCCATAAATGGGGGGTTTATAATAATATTTGAACACAGCACCTAAAACCAGGGGGCGGGTTCACATGACTTTTTTTTCAGCAGACATGTCGTTAGCTTTTGGAAATTGGGTGCTGCAAATCAAAATTTCCCAAAAGAGCAACGACCCAGACCCCGAGGCAGATTTCCCCTCCTACCTTTAGTGCTGTTAGTGTCATCTTAATATTTTTTCATGTAAATCGTTTCCTGCCCATTGGACGCCAGTCCTTAGGGAGATCCCCGCATGAATCTGTCCTAGAATCAGCATTCATTTTCTTTCATGAAGTACCCAAAAGGGGTTTTCTCCCGCATTTTTCATCTTACCTCATTTTTTGGTTTTATTTGAATTCAGGAGTGTGTTTTTATGGTTCATAGATTTCAGTAGAAGCTGGTCTGTAGCTTAGCAACCATGCTGGCAGCCCATCAGGGGAGATTTTTTTAACAGGTCTGTAGTATAGCGAACTGGATGCTGAG
Source organism: Phyllomedusa bahiana (assembly GCA_025379985.1). Taxonomy (NCBI): domain Eukaryota; kingdom Metazoa; phylum Chordata; class Amphibia; order Anura; family Hylidae; genus Phyllomedusa; species Phyllomedusa bahiana. The sequence goes on from JAODAL010005282.1 coordinate 96,159, forward strand.
TAGCCCCTACAAGAGGGGGTATTCAAATAGGTAGGACCTGCTAATGGGGCCATATTTCAAAATGACTTGTTTTGCAAGATCTTTTCCCTAAAAAGCAATCCTTGTAGTGGACAATCTTTTTTTAAAGGTATTTTCACAAGGCGTAAACGGGGTGTACGTCGCTCTGCTACATGCGGGTGTTTTGAAGTCCGGGCCAGTCACATTCTAAATCAGTGGGGGCCGGCCCCATTCCTTTTTATTTTCCCCGAGCAAAGTCAGGGGAAGAATACACAGCTAAAATATGGGTATACAGTATATACCCTCCCCTATAAATCGATACCCTACTCAATGCACACACAACACCTGGCACCCCGTCCCCTCCTTCCTGTCCCTGTGTCTGGTGCAGTTGGGATTCGCCCAAAAGGGTTCTCTTCTTTCCCATGAGGGTTTAGGTAGGGGAATGGATACAAAGGGAGGGAGAAAAGATACAGCCCCAGGGAAAGTGTCTGGACGTGAGCATGTTTCTGATTTGGGCCCAAACAGCCCCCCCCGACTCCTCTCACCAATGCACTGCTCTACTCCTCGCACTGAAACTTGAGGCTACTACCCCATCGTCCCCTCAGATGCAAGAAAAAAAGAAGGGGAAAGGGTTAACCCTTTTTTTCCTCCTCTTTCTCTTCTCTCCCCCACTTACTGTATTTCTCATGCTTTCATAGGAATATTTTTTTTTGAAGTGACAAAAAATGTGGGGGGGGGGCGTCCCCATCCCAAAAAAAAAGGGGGGGCCCAGTCCCCCCCGTACCCCCCAAAAAACACCTATGCCTACGGGGTGTAGTTAGCATGTGGTTATACTAAAATGATATCCAATATACTCTGTGACATAAGTATTCTGAACAAACTTTTTTAAAAAAAATCTAAGCATGTTATGTGGATTTTGAAGCAGATATAACAGCAGATTTCATCCTTTGCACTTCAATAGATAAAATACTTAGTGGAAATCTGTGTTAATTCCACAATAGGACCGGAATGCTGCAGATTTTAAAATCCACAGATGCCCCGGGTTCGCATGGATTTTTTTTTGCAATGTGAATGGGTTTTTTTTTACCCCTTTTATTTTGAAATTAAAAAATCTTGTGCAAATCTATCATATGGGGATATGGTCTCAGACAGCCAGCATATGGTACTTCCTACTGCTTTACAATCAAGACAAGATGTAGGAACCCCAGCTGCTGTGAAAGTACAGTTTTCGATAATGAAGACCTCACACTAGGATGCTGGCACTTTAGTTTCACAGCACCTGGGACCACACTATAGACCACTGATTTAACTTTCATATTTCCTCTCATTCTTGTAATGATCATGTAGTTCTACCACAACATTAACAATCCAATTATCCTATATATCATAAAAGTTCCTCTGTAATATTTACCCAAACAGAACAATTTGCCAACATGACCAATAAATTGTCTACTTTGTTTCCCCAGAGTGTTAATTCCTGTGAGCAGAGCTATCACTCGCTATTTTTTTACATCCTACTTCAACAAATTTAAACAGTGTGACGAAATAGTGTTGGGGCTAAGAGAGATCATAAAATGTTGATTTCCATGGCTTCTTCATCGCTAACCCCTACCAATTATCTATTGTTGCCAGCAGCAGTGACAGAGAAGACATTGTATTATTACATGATGTCTATTTAAAAGAATGGCAGACCATATTATATATGGATGGACCTGGTTGGCTGGATGGAGATTCATTTTTTTGTCAGTGTTTCTGCACTGGTTTATTGATTCTTGAGTGGGGGAAATGTTCATAGAAGTTGCAGTAGAACAAATAACTTTAATATAAACTTGCACAATTTTCTGAGCAGTCCCCTGGGGATGGGGATCTTTATCTCCACTAAGAGTCCCATTAGAAAAGGGCACCAAAAGGGGAATGGGAACTCTACTGGGGTTTTCTGAGTGGCACTCTTACCAATTGTCCTGTCTGTAATCAAACCCCGGTTGCATCGTCATTACACGTAATTACACTGTCCCCTTTATTTCAGGTGGATCCAAATCCCTTTGGGGTTGTAATGCAAAAAGACAACTTAATATTCTGTGCAAGTGAGTATAGTCCATACCAGTGTAACTGCTTATTAGTTAGGATCTGCTGCTCTGCAATTTTTGTACCAACCCACCGGGATGCAGGGCACTGAAAAACAGGCCTACTGTCCTACAATATTGGTACCCACCAATTTGCTTGCTTAGTTTCTGAAGACTCATCCATGATGCCTAACCTACAGTTAGATATGGTTTGAAGAAGAGGAAGCCTGTTCATGACTAATCACTGACTTACTGCTCAATGTCTGGGATGAAGAGGAGGTGGTGGTTTCAGTTGATCCATGCTGTGTCATCCACTCTATCATATCTTCTGGCTGTTGTGGTTCATTGAGTTTATTTCAAGTTTTTTTTTCACCACAATGATTGGCTTTCAATATGTGGGGAAAAGTAACTGAAGACTATTACCAAATACAATGCTGTTTAGATTTTACTTTTTTTTCAGGAGATGAAGATTTTATCTCCACTAAGAGTACACAAGTTTCCCTGGTTACCAACCACCTCTCCCTGTTCTTTCTTATCTTTCATCAGTCAGTCAGTTCGACCATGGTGAGTCACTTCCTGCAGGTCTTATTCATAAATACAAATAAATATTTTTTATGCTTTGATTTTTTTAATCCCCAAAGGGGACCAACTCCCCATTTCCATCATTTATGTGTCCTACATCTTCTGACCCTGTGATCCTGCAGCAGGTGCAGGAATATTCTCCCCTTTGCAGTAGAAGCAGAACCATGACCCCAGTCAGTATCTGGGTAATTAAAATCTCCCATTATCACATACTTGCTAACTGTTTCTCTCCCGATCCCTATTTAGCCCACCTTTGAAAAATACCCCCCCTTTTAAAACCCCAATTTGCGGAGTTTTCAGGATAAACAGGTGAGTTCGCAGGTATGGTTTATCACCAGTGTGCCAGCCTGTGTAGCCAGCTCTATTTGTTTATGTAGCTGACCCTATATCCTTAGTGAGTATGGGGATCTATAGACTGCCTATACTTATTTTGAAAGTAATTATAACTTTACCCCATAATTACCAACTCTTGAAAGTGGCTTTCAGTGACGCATCCAATGACAGGTGGAGGTAAGAGAACTATGGGGTGATAGGTGAAGGTGGTGGTGTGTTATGGGGTGATAGGTAAGGGTTGTATTTTTTTTGGGGTACTATGCCACATAACACAATGGTGGGGGGAGGGGCAGGAGAGGGTGTTCACGCCATAGCTAACAGGCATAATCTCCTGGGAGGAGAGGGGAACAGAGAACCAACCTCTTGGAAATTGCTCTGCGGCTGTGGCCTTTACCCCCCAGAATCATTTTGTGCAGCCTGAACTATGTCCTTTGCACCTCCACGAAGATCATCCTCAGGCATGATCTTCAGAAGGTTCAGAGGATGGAGTTTAGTACCGTCATGCTTTTGGTAGTGTTTCCATTTTAATACAGGTTTCCTCATTGGACTATAGTGGACTTGTGGAATAGTGGGACAGCCCCCTGGTTTTCCAAGCAAAACCCCAAGCTAACATTTGTGAAATTTTATTTGTATCTATGTTGGCCACAGATGTCGCTTTCCAGTTTCCGTATATGAAAATGAGGGACAGGTATAAATGGCACATAAAGCAGCATTTTAGAAGCTGCTGAGATTCTGGGGGAAAACAGACAGAGACAAAAAAACTAAGCTATAAAGAACCCAGGATTCAAAGTTGTTCCAGAGACAGTGGAGAGCCTGATGTCTATACAGACGCATGCAGAGAAGGAGGAGAACTCCTGGACAAGAAGGACAAGCTACCAAGTTTGAAAAGGACTTTTGTCCCGGGATACCCACTTCATCCACAAGGATCTGCACCGGGGACGGGTTTTCCGGCCAGTTTAAAGGTACCTCAGCGGATGTGTGCCCCCAACAGCCGGATGTGAAAGGCCTGAAATTGTTTAGTTAGTTTAGGTCAGTTAAAGGCCAAAGGGGGGTTTCCCAAATATATCCTCCTTTCGAATTGGAGAGTTTTTTATACACCGTTCTCTTGAAACCGGGGTTATTGTGAGGGGGGAAAATTTGTGTCCTGTGTGTTTGGGGAGGGAAGTGGGTAATATTTAAGCTGTGTAAGCTGCTGTCTGCACCCCGAGCCCTGCAACCGCCACCACAACAAATTTTTCCCGTTTGGGGTTTTTGGGATTAAAAAGGGGAAAGGGGGTTTTCGGCCTTTCCAAACCCATGGATAGGTAAAACTCCAGGGATCCAGAGAGACACTTCTGGCAGCGCGTGTGCGCCCGGGGTTTGGGGGATCTTTTTTACCACTTGTTCCAGAAATTCAGTAAAAAAAACCCTTGCTGAGCTGGTTTGGAGTCGTGTTTTTGTCTGTGACTTCGCTGTATTCGGAAACCTTTCCCTCGGTACTCGGCTTACAGATATTGGTTATGCCCGCCCCTGTTTGGCCCATTTACTTTAAAAAATGGTTCGATCGGCAAATTTTAACCCCCAAAACTTTAAGATGCCCGGAAAACTCTATTAGGCAGGCCATCAAGATCCCTAATTGCAAAAGCCTGGCTTTTGTACACCAAAACTTCTGTCCTCCCACCAGGGCACTCCAAAGGCAAATTATCTGTTATAATGTACCCGGGGGGCAGGTTCATCCATTTTTCATGTAAACCACCCCCTTTTATGAAAAATGGGGGACCTTGTAAACCAAACATTCTCACCCTTGTCTCACCCAACACCCTAATAGTTGTAACTCTTGGAGCAGGGTCCTCACACCTGGGGGGACATGTATGATGGGATTTACGCCCGATTTCGGGTATCTGCACCTCACGGCCCGAAACCCCCCTTGGGCAGGGAAAGCGATTTTAGGCGCAGCCCTTGCCCCTTTTAGATCCCCCCATGAAGGGGGGTGCAATGGGCGCGGTTTGGGCGTTCGGGGGGGACCGGCGCGTTTGAAAACTCCCCGGGAAAGTATATCGCGGGTCGGCAAAGTGCGGGCATTGCAGCGCTCGCCAGCTCCAGGCGACCTGGTCGATTCTGGCATTTGATCGGGGAGGCGAAGTGAAGCGAGAACGAAATAGAGGAAAAAAATATAAAGATCGCAAGAGAAATCTCAGCTCTCAGCTCCCTGCAGTGGGTTGATTCCCAAAAAAATCACTTTTATTAGGTGTAAAAAATTTAAACAGAAAAAGCTCAACCCTTTAAAAAAAAAAAAAAAAACACTTTTTCCCAAAACTAGAACGGCACTAATCAGGAATTAGGGTCTTGGGAAATTTCCAGGAAAACCAAATTTAAATTTGAAGGTGCTTCTATTGGGCGGCAGAAACCCGCCAACGAATAGGAGCGACAGTGACCTATTATAACCTATGGGGAAATATTGACAATCAAATTCAAAGGCGGGACAGTTCAAAAATACAGTAAAAAGCAGAAAAGAGCTGATTGGTTGAGCTAGGGGGGCTTGGCTATCCCCCCCAATCAGAATAGGAGCGACAGGGGGCCCCTTTTAAAACCCATGGAGAAAATTTCCCAACAAAATTAAAGGCGGGCAGTTTAAAATAAAGTAAAAAAGGCAGAAAAAGCTGATTTGGGTTTAGCATGGGGGCTTGGCTACCCAGCCAATCAGGGGGGGGCGAGATACTTGTCCCCTTTAAAAACATGGAGAGATCGGGGCAATGAAAACTCGGCTTCAGCGCCCTGTGGCTTGGGGTTTTGATTTAAAAAATCGTTTTTTTTAAAATGAAAAAAATTTCTGAAAAAGAGCTCAAACCCTTTTAAAAAATAAATCAAACAAATCCCTAAAACGCGTTTGGCCGTCACCGCCTCTACATCAGGAATTGCAATATAGGAATTGCCCGGGGAAAATTATTTTTAATTTCAAATTCTGTAAGCTCTTCTCTTTGGTTGGCAAAAACCAACCAATCAGAATGGGAGCGACAGTAAACCTTTTTAAAAAATTAGAGTTGGCCAAATTTTCTCAAAAATTCGATTCGGTCACTTCGCCGTTTTTTTCCCGAAAAATTGTTTCTTTTTCCCGGAAATTTTTGGGCACAAATCGCTTTAAAAAAAACAGCTTTTTCCCAGGGCCCGGAGCCTGCGGGGTTTGCTGTAAAAAGGGTTGTCCCCCATGCTTAAATTTTGCGAGGGGTTTGGGTTTGGTTTTCATACAATGTTGTGTTTTATTTATGACAGAACATATGCCGCGCTTTTAGAATCGCTTCACTAAAAAATGCCCTGGGAACTTATGGGGGAAAAAACTGACCAAAAAACTGAAGCAGGAACGTAGCCTGAAAAAAGTCATGGCAGAAAAAGCGGGAAAAAAAAAACAAATTTGAGAGCTCGGTTTTGGCAACTTTAGTGACGGGAGTGGGGAAAAGGTGCCCGGCGGAAAGCCACAGCACCCATGAGGTCGGGACAGTGGCACAATGACATTTGGAAGTGGGCCAAAAACAGTACCAGGCCGCAGACGGGAGGGGCACAATGACACAGTGAGGAGGTCAGGGTTTTGGCCCCAAGCAGCATGGGGTTTTCAGGCCGTGGCAAAATGACAAAATTCTGGGAGTGGCAAAAAAGGTGTGGGCCAAAGAGGGGTTTACAAAAAACCAGTGGGAGGGCAGGGGCAGGAGAAACGCGCGCATAAGGTCAGACAGTGGCACAAATGCCCACAGGGTTTGGAGGGAGGGGCAGCAGCCACATCAGCAGAGGAGGTCGACAGTGGCACAATGATTTTTTTTTTTGGGGGGTGGCAAAAAAAAAAAAAAGGGGTAGGCCACAGTGTGGGGGGGACAGGCAGCAGCCAGGGGGCAGCGGGAAATGAGGTAAGACAGGGGCACAATGACATGTGGAGGGCACGAAGGAGCCCAAAAGCCCCAGCATGAGGTCAGGGGTTTGGAAAACAATGCTTTCCCTGCAGGGGGAAAATTTTTAATTGGGCCAAACAAAAGCGGCACAATGACTGAGAGCGGGGGGGTCCCCGGCGGCAGCACCCCATAGGTCGGGCCAGGGGAAAAATGACAGAGAGTGGGGTTTGAGGGACAGGACCCAACGCAGAGGTCGGGAGAGTGGCAAAATGACCATTTGGAGGTGGAAAAAACAGTACCGGGCCCCCAGGTGGCACAATGCACAGTGTGGAGGGCAGGGGGGAAAGCAGCCCATCAGCAGCTTGGGGTTTCAGACAGTGGCACAATGCCCAAATTCTGGAGGTGGCAAAAAACAGGAGTAGGGCCAAGTGTGGAGGGCCCGCCAGCGGGCCCCCCGGGCGCAGCCATGAGGTCAAAACAGTGGCACAATGAAAAGTGTGGAGGGCCGACAGGGTCACAGCAGCAGCTTTCGGAAGGTCCAGAGAGTGGCAAAATAAACATTTGCAGGTGGCAAAATAGTTTTTAGGCCAAAAGAGCGGCACAATGCTGGGGAGCGGGGGTCACGGCGGCAGCAGCATGAGGTCAGGCATTTGGGCACAATGACAGAGAGGGGAAAGGTGATGACGGGAGCAAAGCATGGGTCAGGAGAGGCCCCCTTTGAAAATTTGGAGGTGGCAAAACAGTAATTGGCCCCCAGAATGGCACAATGACACAGTTGTGGAGGGTCAGGGGCCAACAGCAACAGCAAAAGCAGCAAAATAGAGTGGCACAATGACGGGAGTGTTGAGGGGGGGTTGGCAAAAACCAGTCCCTGGTAAAGACGGTGGTGGGGCAGTTGGAGAAAACTATCAGCAGATGTGTGGTTTCAGGCGGGGTGGCGGCTTTCAAATAGTGGCTAAAGGCCCGGTAGTTTAAAAAACCAGACTGACGCCTAAGGCTTTGGTTTTGGGGAAAATTTCCGGGGCCGATCCCACGCCTGTTTTCCTTCTTGCCCAAAGGTCAGTCTTTTTAAACTTTTTCCCGTGGAAAAAGCGGGTTTTTCCTTGGGGTAACGAGGGCCCCCTTGCCGAAATGAACCCCCGGGCTCTGATGCCCCCACTACGGGCCCGGGCAGGCCCAGTTCCCCCTTTGCAAACTCCCCAATTTGGGGGCCACCCCATCCAGTTTGGCTGCCCAGTAGCCCCAGGGGGATTTTCTAACGGGGGGTGGCGGGATTTGGGTCCAAGTGGGGCCCCCCAAACCCCCTTTTTTTGGTCAAAGGGGAAATCCCTTTCCATGGTCCCCGGGCTGTCTGCCTGGCTGCTGCTTTGTTGGTGACTGCCCTCCTAACTAGGCGGGGTGAAGGAAGTCCCTCATTAGTGACTCCAGACTTAGGTTATGCTGTTGGAGCGGGTATGCTCCTCCCCCCCCAAACCCTTTCCCCCAGAAAGCCGGGGGAAGTAGTACTTTGAGCGTGAGGAACCCCCGGTCGGGACCTGTCAGAGGAGGGCGATCCCGCACTTTAGGCAGGGGCCCCAACTGTTTAAACGGAGGTTTTCCCCTTTAGTATTTAAATTTTGTCTTCCCTCCCCAATAGGGGGAAAAAAAGGCCCCCTTTTTTGGCCCGGTAGCGGGGCCCAAATTTGGGTGGAGAGCCAGGTCATCCTCTCCCGGATGAGGGACTATTGGGCCCTGTCACTAGCCAGGCAAATAAGCATGCTGCGGGACATCTGCACAAGTGACTCGAGGGGTCCCTGCCTCCTTTTCCACTGTTTACTGCCAGGTGTTTTGGGAGTCATCTCCCTCGTTTTCCCCCTCATCTCCACCCCACCTCCTCCAGCTGCCCCCTGCTCCTCCTCTCTTGTCCCCTGGTTTAGAAAACCCAAATCATTTCACCGGGACAATGCTTCTGCCCCAATGCCCTCCCCCTTTCCCTCCTCATCCATTTCAGTCCCCCCGGACTCATGTGGCCAAGAGATGTAGTCGCCACATCTCCCCCGTCCCCCGCCCAGACAGATTTTTCCCGGGATCTGTTCCAGGACATGAAAAACAGTGGAATGCCCTTATTCATCCGTAGTCCTGGCGGCTGACAAAATAACGTGGGGCCCCCTGAAATGGCCCTTTAAAAAAGGAGGGGGTCACGGGGATTTAGCTGCCCCTGGGTGAAATCAAAGTTACACAGGGGAGGATTCGTCTGCCTGGTCTTTAAAAAATTAAGTTAAAGGGGGTTTTTTGTTCCCCCCAGTCGGTCCAAAAAATGTGAAAGGGTTTGGGTTTTCCCGCGGGTGGAAAAATCGCATAAACAAAAGGTTGTTGGGGGAGGCCGTTTTTTGCCGCTGCAAATCGAGGAGGGGGGGTTCTGGCTTTTTACGAATGGATAAAAGTTTCATGAACCCCGTTTCCTGGGGCCCTTTTCGAAAGTTCCCGAAAATGGTGGAAGCTTCCCGGAACCTTTTTTTCAAACCGATTGAAAAAACCCTGCGCCCTGCAGGGCGCCCTGGGCCATCCCTTTTGGTGCAGCGCGGGGCACCCGGGTTTCCCCCCATTGTCCTTCCCCTGGTTCCGATTTGCAGTGGCGCGGAGAAAAAACCACAATCGGGTTTTTTTTGCGATGACGCGGAGCAGTTCCTCCCCGTGTGCTTCCCTTCGCCCCCCCCCCCCCCCCCAGGCAAGCTAGGTGTAGAACTGCGTACACCCCTGTGCCCTACCAAAGTGGTATGATGGGCCAAATACTTGTGGAGGCTGTGTGGTGGGGGTGGTGGAGGAGGAGGGACAGGGGAAATTGGCCCCAGGAGCAGCAGTTTTTACAACGTTTGGGGGAGAAAGCGGCGGGCTTCCTTTTCCCGTTGTTTGGTGTGCCTGGGGGAGGAAGCACCCTTCACCCGTGGGCGTAAAGGACATGTACTGGCCCCCCGGGCCGTTTGTTTTCAGCTCCAAAAACGGGCCGCGCTGCCGGGGTAACCCTTTGGGAAAAAACCGAAAAAGCTCAAGGAATGACCCACTTTCTGTTTTTCCCTATTTATGAAGGTGCGGTACTGCCTTTTTTGGGAAAAAAAATTTTCGGCTTGGAACTCTCCATCTCGGCTCGGCACAAACCATTAGGTTTTCCCGAATTTTGGGGAAAAGTCCCCCATTTTTGGGAAAAAAAGGGGTGCAAATACCAAAAAAAAAATTGGACAGGAGCACGGTCAGCTGGCACCTTAGGATGGTTTGGGCGCATACTGTTGTCTCTTTTCAATCGCCCCTCTGAAGACTTTCTGGGCCCCCATGAGTAGGAGGGAAAGGGGCCCTATGGGGCCGGGAGAGGATGTCAAAGAGGAAAAAAAGGGTGCCTTCTGCAGAGGGGTGGGGGCCTTGACTGGCTGGAAATGGGCAGCGTGCATGGCCCCTGCTGCTGCTGCCGCGGAGGATTTGGGCCCCCAAAATCTGAGCCACGTTTTTCCCAGGACCAAAACCGGGTTTGGGGCGCTGCATGTTTTTTGAGCAGGGCCCTTGTTTCCAAAATTAGCTCCCCGGCCCTGCTTCACTTTCTGCCCTTTCTACTGCTGGGCGCCCTCTTCTACTGACGATGGGTGAACCCTTGCTTTCACCCGGCTCCCCAAATAGCCCGGGCGGGTACATTTTTCATCTATTTTGTTTCATCGTCATACTTTTTCCTCAAACACCGGGTCTTGGTAAGCCCCAGGCCCGGGCCTCTCAACCCCATAAACCCCCCTCCAATCTCCCATCTATACTTTCCCCCCCTACTGCAAGAAGCTGGGGATTTTTGGCCCCTTTTTTTCGCTGCCAAAATAGCTGCTGACTGCCCTCCTCAAATTGGGTTTATCCTCGTATATAGTGGGCTAGCCCAGACCACATAGTAAATTTCCCGGCTGAGGGGGAACCCCCCATGGGACAGAGGCGGGGTGGGACAGGGGGAGGGCCCCCCGAACCCCCTCCCCGGGGCCCTGCCAATAAGTGTTGTGTCTGAGGTTCCCAAAGACTCTTGGTGGGGTTGTTTAGATTTTCATCTGGGGGGAAAAAGGATGAAACCCCAGGGCAACCAATCAGAACCCTTTTGGGTTTCTGAAAACCCCACGGCCCCTTTGATGACAGCCCGGGAGTTGTGGCCTCAAAGAGTTTAACCCCCGCTGCGACGTTTCCCTTTGCTGTTTCTGCGAAACCCGGGCCGTTTTTAGAAATGTTTGTGCCAATGCCACTCGCAGTTTCAGAGACCGCCCCCCTTCTGTCTGCATACTGTTTGTTTAAAATGTACAACCTGTTTTATGAAGCTATCTGTATATGATAAATATACACCCGTTTTTGGGCTCCAAAATGAACCCAGTAAAAAGCGGGGGTAAAAACCTTTGGGTATAAATTGCGCTCCCCAAAAAGGCCAAAGGGAAAAAATTTTTTTGTATTTTGGGCGTTTACAAGCACTGTGTTTTTTTTACTAAATGTAAAAAGGGCCCAAAAAGGCTTTAAATTTAAACCTTTTGCTTGTGTTTATGTACAAGAAAAATGTATATATTTCGGTGTTGGAAAAAAACGGGTTTTTTTTTGTTTAGCACAGCGCAAAAAACGCTTAAAATTTAACCCCCCGGATGTTTAAAAAGCGCAATAAAAATTAGGGCCCCCACAAACTAGTAGCTTTGTAGCGTGTTCAATGTTTTATTTTCTACGCCACACAACAAGAAAAAATTTAAATTTTTAATTAACTTTTTTTTGGTTTTAGGCTACCAAAAAAAATATATATATTTGGCGTTGAAAAAAAACGGTTTATTTTTGTCAAACACCCGCAGCAAAACAAAACTTTTAAATTTAAAAACCTTGGGTGTAAATTTGCGCAATAGAATTGAGCCAACCCCCAAAAATAGTAGCTTTTTTTGCGTGTTACAAAGGGGTATTTTTTAGCCACACAAACAAGAGATAAAATTTTAAATTTAAACCCTTTTCTTGGAATTAGGCCCCACCCAAAAAAAAAATATATATTTTTTGGGGTGTAAAATGGGGTTTATTTTTGGGCAGCACAGCAGCAAAACAACGCTTTAAATTAAAACCCCCCGGGTGTAAAAAAGGGGCAAAAAAGAATTGGCCAACCCCAAAATAGTAGCTTTTTTAGCGGGGTTAAAAAATGGGTGTATTTTCTTAAAGGGAAACAAAAAAGAGATAAATTTTTTAATTAACCTTTGCTTGTGAATACTTCTTTTTGATATGGGGTAATAGGGGGGGGGTTCTCTCTCTTAGTTTTGGGGGGGGGCTTCACGGTGGGGGGTATTTAAATTCCCCCATGTGTAGAAATTTTTTTTTGGGACATTATACATAAAACCAATATCCCGGTCCCCCAACCCGAGGGAGGTTTACCAATCTACTTGTAAGATTTTTTTCATCCACCTGGATCCCTTAGAGGGCACCGATGGGGTATTAGGTATTTGTCTTTTTTCTTTACTTTTGGGAAATAGAGAGGAAATTAGTTTTTTTTTTTTTTTTCTTTTTTGGTTAGGCGTTTTGTTTTTGTCTAAATGTTGCCCAATTATTTTTTCCCTTTAGAGGATTTGTTGCTTCTTACCCACTGAGGAGCCCCTGGAAGGGACAAAACGCGTTTGGGGTATTATTGGCGCTTCACTTTGGCGGGGGATAAGTACTAGCTTTTTTTTACCCTACATTTTGGTTTTTCTTTTGTATGTTTTTGTAGGGTGTTTCTTTTCCTAGTGCTAGCTGGGGTGTTTTAATCCCATTTTTGGCACGGAAATGAGTGATTTTTTACAGTGGCCCTTTTCACTTTTTCTGTGATTGGTGGTACTGAACCAATTTTTGTACTTAGTTCTGTTTTCCCCCTTTCTTTTTCCCCATCTTTTTGGGGTTTCTGACTTTCCCTTTTAAATTTATGAGGGCGGGTATTTGTTCATGGGGACCGTTTAGGAGCTTTTTTTTGGGGTCCCCCTTATCGGGGGGGTTTCCTTTTTTTTTTTTTAAGGTACTATAGGGTGTATAGTTTAGGGGGACAGTGTAGGGGGCCCGGTGATTATCCCTTTTTCATTGTTGATTATTTTTTTACTAATTATTATTAAAAAGGTATGTTTTAAAGGGAATTTGGGTTTTTTTTTTGGTTTTTTAATATGTGATATCTCTATTTTTAATATTTTTCATCTATGGGAATTTTTCTATTTTATTGTGAATTTGGTACCAAAAAAAATTTTATATATTTGGCGTTTTTAAAAAAGACGGTTTATTTTTTCGCCCCACCAGCAAAAAAAAAGCTTAATTAACCCCCTGGATGTAAATTGGCAATGAATTGAGCAGCCAAAAATGAAGTTGGTATTTGTATTGTAAAAAAAGCTGTTTTTTTAAATGAATTTCAACAGGGAACTGGCTTAGATCCCCCTTGGATTTGAATGTATATTTCAGTGCAGTGGACGCACACGGATTTCAGATCCAATACCCCAAAAAATCAGAAATGAACTTTCAGAGAAACATCTCTGGACAAGCTGAGCCCCCCAAAAAAAATCGCTGGGTAAAAATATTTTCTTCAGAAACGTATCACCCGCGCACCCTTCCTGTCGTACAGTGAGAGGAGTGTGAGCCCCCAGGGGCGCGCCGGTTTATATATTTGCGGGTGACGTCACAGAACCCCCCGGTCTTGATTGGCTTCATCTTGCACATTTATGCAGGCTACCCCTTTCTTCCCCCAGAGGGTTTTGCCCCAGTAACCCATGTGCTCGCACCCTTTTTATAAATCAAAAGCAACTTCTTTCCCCGGAACCCCCCCAAAGTTCGATTCGTTACGAACCGAAGTTTTCCTGAAATTTTCAACGAATTCCATTCGTTAGAATCGATTCGCCCATCTCAAATTTATAACCTATGGGAAGATTGACCAAAAAAAATGCAAAGGGCGGGACGTTCAAAACAGTAAAAAAGGGCAGAAAAAAGGCTGATTGGTTAGCCCAGGCGGAGTATGAATCCCCAATATATGTAGTGCGTCATTTTAGTGGAGAAAGAAGGGGCGCGATAGGGGGGCCTAAAAGTTATTATGTCTATGGGAAAAATATTTGACTTGATTGGGTTTGGGGGGGGAAGAGGGGCTACCCAGCTTAGCCAATCAGCGGCTAGCTCCCTTCTCACAGGTTGGGGGGAAAAGAAATGCAGAGCGAGCTCTGTTTGTGATTGGCTTTTTTAAAAAGAGGCGCGATTATTTGGACCAATGGGAGAGCGAGCGACGTTTAGGGGTTTTTCAATGCAATCTGTAATAAAACTGTACGTCCCCGAAATAAAATGAAAGACTCCCAAAGTTGTACCGATCTGTATATAAAATAAACAATAATAGGGGGGGTAAGGAAAAAAAAAATTAATTCAATAAATTCATTTTTATTTCTTTTTTTTTTTAGCCAAAAATAAATTTGTATGAGTGAAACGAAAATAAAGAAATAAAAATAAAATTTATTGAAATTTAATATTTTTTTTTTTTCACCCATTTATTGTTTCTTTTATAAACACATGGGCACAATTCGGAAAAGTTTATCATTTTTTTTGGGCACGAAGGTTTTATTATAGATTGCTTTTAGAAACCCATAAGGCGTGTCCCCCCCCTTCCCATTTCCAAATAAACCGCGCCTTTTTTTAAACTTCCCAAATTACAAACCGAGCTCGCTCTGTATTTCTTTTCCCCATAGAACTTTATGGCAACAAACACGTTGTTAGGGATTTTATTTATGTATGTTTTTAGAAGGTTTGAGCTTTTTTAAATAATTTTTTTAAAACTTAAAAAAAAATTTTTTAAATCATACTCCATGCTGCACGGGGCTGAAAAAAGAGTTCTTGCCCGATCTCTTTAATACAAGGGCAAGTAGCTACACTTAAATGGCCGAGTGCCAAGCCCCCGCTAGCTCAACCAATCAGCTCTTTTTGCATTTTTACTGTATTTTTTTGTCCCCCCCTTGAATTTTATTGGTCAAAATTTTCCCCCGGTTAAATGGGTCCGTGCTCCTATTCTGATTGGCCCGGATTTGCCAAGCCCCCGCTAGCCAACCAATCAGTCTTTTCGCATTTTTTTCTGTTTTTAAACTGCCTCCGCCTTTGTTTTGATTGGTCCTTTCTTCTCCCAGGTTAGAATGGGTCCCGTGCTCCCATTTGATTGGGGGTTTTTTGCTGACCAATGAGAATGCTTAAAAATTTGAATTACTGTATTTCCCGGCAATTTTTCCCAAAATCCAAATTCCCCCTGTTTGCGCCCTTCTTGATTTTTTTGGGAAAATGATTTTATTTTTTATTTTTTAGTAGGGTTTAACTCTTTTTCAGATAAAGTTTTCACCTAAAAAAGGCGATTTTTTGTTCATACTCCATGCCGCACGGACATCTTTAAAGATTTTTTTTGCTGTTTTTTAATTCGAATCGGAATACATGTTCGGGCAGTCCGCATGCGCCTAAGTCCCCCACTGCGCCCCCCAAAATGGCAAGGCCGGTGAACATTTCCCCGCGTATGAGTGCACCTTTTCGGGCGGTGAATATTGGCGCGCCTGCACTGCACCTCACACACTGGCGGGGGCCGGTGAACATTTTTCCCCCCATGTATGAGTTTTCAAACCTCCGGGGGGGAATATTAGGCGCAGCCCCGCCCGCACCTCACAACTGGGAGGCGTGGGGATTTACACCCCATGTATGGGCACCTCGGGCCCCCACATAAGAGGCGCAAATTTCGCCAAAAAATGGCGAAAATATGCGCTCCAAAGCGGCGGATTATACATGTCGCCCCTTGGCTGATCTGTAAGTACTTTTTCTGTATTATGTTTGTTTTTTTTCTATACTTATACCCCCCAAATTTAATGTGTGTGGAAAAATGTTGGCGCCATGTAAAAAGATTTTTTTATTTATAAAATGATCAACGGGGGTGTTGTCAGGGAAATTTATTTTAAAAAAATAGTTTTTTGGTGTTTGTCGTTAATTTACCATTTAAATTTCAGGTTAATAATGGAGGTGCCTTCCAAGCGCCTTTCCATCCCTATCTCTGGGGTTTGGTGTCAGATAGTGGTGCTTTTTGCTGCGCCAAGGCTGACCCTGTCTCTATTATCCCTGTACCCAATGCACCATGAGTTCTGAGACGAGGTGGCTTACATCAGGTGGACTCTCTAATGTGATGGTCTGCGGGTGTGGGCTGGTAAGTTAGGTTGGGAAGGAACCAATTTCCATGCACCTTCCCGGTCTGATAGTATCAGCATGCAGCTGCTGGTTCTATCTTGGCTGGTTATGAAAAATGAGGGGACCCCCACGTTCACCCCAGAAGCTGAAAATCACATTAGAGGGTCTGCTTGTGACGGTCACCCAGTCTTTCTTATATGGTAGTATGATTCAACCCCCCTTTTCCTATCCAGATGTGAAATGAAGAAGGAGCAGTCCAAGCTGAAATGTTTTCTTCTAATATGGAATACTCAATTATTGTATACTTCATGATGCCTGTAAATTTGGGAGCTACATTATATTCTCCCACTGTAAAATAAATATTGGATGTTGCATCCTTTAAAACTCAAAATGGGGTGCAGTGGTCTTCAATTCACTATTTGTTTATATGGTGGCAGCAATGCTGCCAATATACAGAGCATGTCATCAGTGATCAGTTACATGGACAATTTCAATAAGTGTGAAGTCAATGGGGCCTAAGACATAGGCAGAGTCTCTTGGCACACATTTTGATTAAATTGTGTGAGCTCATCCTAATGGCAAATGGACCTAATTTCAGATGGGAATCTATGCTACACTGATTTACCTCTATGCATGCCTAAATTGAGTATGGCTGGAACTTGTTTGCCTAAAAAGTAGTCCTGGTTTAGACACAAACAAAGGTGAATCTGTGCAGCATAGGTTCCTGTCTGAACTGAGGTCACCTTACCATTGGTGGATTTACTTCAAATTTGATCATCGTGTACTTAGAACCTCTGTTTTTAATATTTACTAGATATAGCAGTAATGCAATTTAAAATTATTTACATATTGATTCTGTATCTTTTAAAATTCTTGTTCTTAAGATCTACACCTCTTTTACCTTTAGGTGAGTGGGTAGCAGGGGCGTAACCACTCATCCCTGTAGATTTGGACACAAATATCTTAGAATTCTCACTTTTCCAGCATTTCACTCCCTGCCCCCCACCTCAGTACAAACTTCCCAGGGGTGGGAGAGTGGGTACAGGACATAAGTCCTAGAGTGGAGGGGAGGAACTGAGGATTCACCCCCTGGAGATTATGTTACAGCTATGGCCTGTACCCCTCTGAATCATATTACCAGGTAGACCCCCATTAGGTTGGTAGGCCCTAGGTAGGTAGGTTAGCACGTTTCAGGTTGGTAGGTAGGCAGTACATAGGCCCCAGGTAGATAGGTAGATTGGTTATAGGTAGGTAGGCAGTAGTTAGGTAGGGCTCAATTAGGTAGGTAGGCTACAGGTAGGTAGGAAGATTGGCCCAAGTCAGGCATTAGTTAGGCCCCAGTTAGGTAGGCAGCCCACAGGTAGGTAGGTAGGCTGTAGGTAGGCCTCAGTTAGCTAAGTAGGCAGTAGGTGGGCCCCTGGAAGGCTTTAGGTGGGCCCCAGGTAGGTAGGCAGGCAGGGGTTAGGTAGCTATAGGGGCACTATATAGATAGGCAGGCAGGGTTTTAGGTAGCTATAGGGGCCCATATAGGTAGGCAGGGTTTAGGGGCTCATATAAGTAGGCAGGCAGGGTTTAAGTAGCTATAGGGCCATATGGGTAGACAGGCAAGGTTTAGGTGGGTTGTAGGGACCATATAAGTAGGCATGCAGGATTTTTAGGTAGGGTATAGGGGCCATATAGGTAGGTAGGATTTAAGGTAGCTATAGGGGCCATATAGGTAGGCAGGCAGGGTTTTAGTTAGCTAAAGGGGCCCATGTAAGTAGGCAGGCAGGGTTTTAGGTAGCTATAGGTGCCATATAGGTAGACAGGCAGGGTTTTAGGTAGCTATAGGGACCATATAGGTAGGCAGGGTTTAGGTAGGCTTTAAGGGCCCATATAGGTAGGCAGGGTTTTAGGTAGTGATAGGGGCCCATATAGGTAGGCAGGGCTGTTAAACAAAATAAGAAATAGCTTACTTACCTCTGTCCATACTCCCCTGGTGCAACGCGGTCCATCTCTGTGCTCGGCACGATGTTGTGATGTCATCCAACCTCCCACGTCTGCACTGTGGGTCATCGCCTGGTAGGCTTAAGGCCTAAGACCTTAGTCCTATCAGGGAGATTAGCAGAGCGGAGTGCAGAGGGCTTGGGCGTTCAGAGGCAGGATGCTCAGGTCCCGCACCTCCAACTCGCCGGCAGTGGGCAGGAGCAGCACTACTGAGGTAGCAGACGTGGTGGGTAGCTGCTAAAGTACTGGACGCTCCTGCCTTCTGAACAGCATGTAGGTCCAGTATCTACTTGCCTGCGCGCTATTCAAAAGGTGGTACATCCATATAGTAGCCACACATCACTCTCCTCAAACAGAACTTTACATTGTACATGTACAGAATAACGTTTCATCCTGGGAGGGTGATGTGAAGCTCCTTTTAGGGCATGTTCACATGGTGTTTTGTATCCAATTTTGGATCCGTTTTAGATCCGAAAATCGCAGGTGCGTGTTTGGAGGTATTTTGGCTGCAGCAGGGATGCACCCTATAGTTTTAAATAGGCTGCATCAAATGGATCAAGAATTGACATGACAATTCTTTGAACGGATCAAAAGACACATCACAAAGACGCATGTAAACACGCATCAGTGATCACTCATCTGAACGGCGATGCATGTTTTACATTGAAAGCAAGGTAAGTTGGCATGTATGCCTTTAGCTTTTACCCCTTTAACATGACCAGTTTTTCAAAATTCTATCTTCCCTGCAATCTTCATGCTTCCACTGCTCACTTAATTTCATTCAGCATCCCTCAAATGAATCTGATGCTATTACCGGCCCTGAATTCTTTCAGCACCCCATACAGCCTACTTTGGAAGACATTGATTTTAATCCTATTTATTTGTATGGAATAAATTTCTAACATAGAACATTTTCCCCATTGGCAATCTGCATTTTATTTAGATTTTAAGATCTTATAGGCAGGATTCTCTAAGCTTTGTGTTTGTTCATTTGTTTTCACTACTTTTACTTTTCAATTTTCACTAATTTTTGATTACTAAAATCTGCTTTATTTGACAGGAGAAATCTTTTGCTAAACAAAACCTTTTTGTGGCCTTTGTTCTGTTTACACATCTAGCAAACACAGCAGGGTTGAGTTTCACAAAAAGGATTGTCTGACTTTGGACATTTGCTCAAGGTTCTGTTCTAAAGTTTCATGTGTCATAGAACAAGCCAAAAATATTAAGCCCTTATTTTAGAAATGTTACTGCGTATCACTTGCACATTGACTATAGTACCTGAAATTATGATATTCAATGCTAAAAATTGCACAGAATGTGCGCTTCTTAGATATCTGTCAAGCATTTACATCTTCATTGCACTCCATAAGGACGCAGCTACGATTGGTTTTCGTTTTTTCCTCCCCACTTTTCAAGTGCCATACCTTTTTTATTTTTCCACCTATTTAGCCATATGAGGGCTTGTTTTTTTTGCAGGACAAGATGTACTTTTTAATAGTGCCATTGGCTGTATCATATAATGTACTGGGAAACCGCCGAAAATACTATATGGGGTACAACATGAAAAAAACGCAATTGCGCCATTTTATGGGAGTTTTGTTTTTATGGATTTCACTCTTCAGTCGAAATAACATGTTATCTGTGCGATTCCGGTGATACAAATTTTAATGTTTTAGTACTTTTAAAGAAATAAAACCTTTTTCTAATGCAGCGCCATTTTCTGCAACCAATAAATACTCACAAAAAAAAAACGCTTGTTGGCATTGGGAATTTTTTTTCTTCTATGTTCACAGTATTGGTTATATTTAAATAGACAAGACTTTTATAGATGCGGCAATACCAATTATGTGTAACTTTTTTATATTTTTTTATCTGTGGAATGGCAAAAGGGTGGTGTTAATATTTATTCATTTTTTAAAAGCTTTCTTTTAAATTTTCTTACTTTAAAAATTGGTTTCCCTAGGGGACCTGAACATGCGATCACTTGATCTGAAGCATGCTTTCTTTTCCACAAGAGATTTTTTGTATTGCTACATGTGGATGATGTTTTAAAAACTGCTGCTTTGGTCCACACTAGATCCATGAGTTAAACAATGATGTTTGTGACCATTATCATGCATGTTTTAATGCACTGTAGGCAGCAACATTGGCACATACAGTGGGGAAAAAAGTATTTAGTCAGCCACCAATTTCACAAGTTCTCCCACTTAAAAAGATGAGAGAGGCCTGTAATTGACATCTTAGGTAGACCTCAACTATGAGAGACAACATGAGAAAACAAATCCAGAAAATCACATCTCATGTCTAATACTAATACTAATAAGTATTTGGTCAATAACAAGAGTTCATCTCAATACTTTGTTATATATCTTTTGTTGGCAATGACAGAGGTCAAATGTTTTCTGTAAGTCTTCACAAGGTTGGCACAAACTGTTGCTGGTATGTTGGCCCATTCCTCCATGCAGATCTCCTCTACAGCAATGATGTTTTGGGGCTGTCACTGGGCAACATGGACTTTCAACTCCATCCAAAGGTTTTCTATGGGGTTGAGATCTGGAGACGGGCTCACAGCACTTTATAAATTTAGGCCAGAGACACCTTTATGCGCCAAAAAGTGATGGATATGGTGTGAATGTGCCAAAATTTGCCTCAGCCTCTTCCTTATGAAATTGACATGGATATTTTGGCGTTACACTTTCAGAAAGGAGGCATATTGTATGGATCTGGTGCGACACGCTTCCGTAGAATTAGCGCATACAAAAGTGTTGGTTCTGGCACAGCATGCACCAGATTTTGGAGTACAACCATCAATACATCTGTCGGACAGGGGCTACGACTGTTTTTTTTTGGCTCAGAGCACACTAGAAGACTGGCACAGCCCCGTTCATACATGTCACCTTTAAGCATCAGCTTAAATAGGTTGCTGGTTTTGTCTTTCTATTATCTGTCAAACTAATAACTTGCTCTCTCCATAACTCAACATATTTAACAAGAGGATTATTTCACTTGAGTAATGGTTCTCCTAGTCATTAAGAAGTTTACTGCTGACCCATCCTGCACTTCTTACTACTGCTGGAAAAATGAATGTACTCCACATCCTTCCCACTCAATCTGTGACCCTTCAGTTCGCAGCAAAAATTTGACTATACATGCAGAATGTATGGTTCACCTGGTGCCCCCCATTTCAGTCTTGCAGCCACCGTTATTTCAATTCTCAGTCCCCTTTCCATATACGTATAAGTGCCACCAGATTGTTAGACGAGCAGGGGGAAATGTCTCAGACTATCGAAGGACCCTGTCCACAGAGTAATCTACCAATCTGGTGTCATTTTGCATAAATCAATAACAAGGGTATTAGGTATTGTATCTATACATTCTTCATGTATAGATGTTTATGTGAATAAATATACACATGGCATGATATGAAACTTATTTCTCCCAACTTTACTATAAATATACATACAGAGCTCAGTCAAGCATGCGGAGAAGAGACTAAGGCACTGACACACCTCTGGCAGTTACTCATCTATTGCAGGAACAGAGCATTGGGGTATGTTGAAATCCAGGGGAGCAATGTGAAGCCCCCATAAACATTACATAGCCAGACAATCTCATCATGACCAATGAGTTTGGCCAAATTTTACGGCAAGTGGGCTTATACGTTTTGATCAAAAAGTATACTAAGAACCTCCTGTTCATTTTTTGTAAAGTTTTGCTGAGAAGCATTATATAAACGTATAGTGTGATGATGTGCGGTTCATGCCTCTTCCTTCCAATTTAGAGCACACAAGTTTTTCTTTGTTACCAACCACCTCTCCCCACCTATTTCTCCTCTGCCTCTTATCTTGTTGCTCCACAAGCTGCAGTTAAGCCATGGTGAGTCACTCCCTCCAGGGTCTTATGTAAGTAAATGACAAGCTTGCATCCTTTAGAGCTCTGTAGTACTACATATTATAAACCTCTTGCACTCATATTAATGTAACAGAAAGAGCTGGGAACAGCAGAGCAAGTATGTCAATCGGTGCTATAGAACTACTCACAGCTTGATCAGGAGGTGTGAGTTTGTATCAGACTGTGGCTCTTTGAAACTGCATGGTGAGAGAACTTCTTTAACTTTTTGCTAGTACACGGCTAGGCAGCAACAACTTTGGCACCACACCAGTGGAGGTCTCCTTTTATGTCTACATGTAGGCTCGCCAAACTCTAACCTTGGTCAATAATTTCCTTGATACTGGGTAATGACTCAGTACCAAACTCCACTGACAAAGCTTTCACATCCGTGCCTATCGATGAACCGAGAAGTCCCAGATGCTGTGCCTTCTTCTTCTTCCTTCACTCAGGCGACAACTGAGACCATCACCGTTTGCCCTGGGCCATTGTTCCTACTTTGCTCTCCTCTGTAAACTGTAGCTCAGCACTTAGGTGTTATTTGCTGGTTGGAGTGGTCAATGTCTTCACCAACATAACAGACATAGAAGCCATGTTGATATTTCTGTCAATACTTCTATTCTGTTCTCCACCAGTCACTACATTGTTTACCAGTTTCAAGTAAAATACAGTCTAAAACCTAAAATACTGTAGCTTCTTACATTAGTTCTTATATTTCATCACTTAAAGGGAATGAAGTTGGAGCCCAGAGTCTGAAGTCTAGTTTCACAGAGCCTGGCCTGCTCTTCACAACCAGCTTTAGGCTCCCACTAACTCTGGTTAGACTTTGGGTGGTATTACAGCAGTGATTGGCATATCAACTATGTTATTCTTAGCTGAACCAGTTAGAGGAATATTGGTAATGAAAGGGTCCAAACAGCAGGGAAAAAGGCACTAAAGAGTTAAAGTTTGTTAGTAATAAACAAGCTCCTGTGCTGCTGATAAAAAACAGCAGGAAGTGATGTCATCAACCCAGCCAGGGCTCTAGAGTCTGTCAGAGCCCAAAGAAGTGGTTGGTAACCTAGGGGAGCTTGTGTACACAAGCTGTAAATAACAACTGTTCTGACTTTAACTCCTTAACGACCGCCCACCGTCTTTTGACGGCGGGTATTTCAGTTCGTTTGTCTGCAGCGACGTCTTTTGACGTCGCTGCAGACATCGGAGTTTGCAGAGCCCGGCACTGCAGCAGCGCTGAGAGGGGGGCTGTACTACACAGCCCTGATCCCAGAGCATCTCCTGCGAGCACCGGGGAGCGGGGAAACCTCCGCAACCCGGTGCTTTAACCCTTTGATTGCCGCAGTTCGTCACCGCAGCGTGATCAAAGGGCTTCCCTGCTCTGTCGGGGAAATGATCGGGACACCCAGTGACCCGACAGAGCCCGGGGAACGACTGCACAGTCAGCCCTGGGGATCTAGAGTAGCCCCAGAGCTGTCTGGGTAAGAAGTCAGTGATTACTGCCTGTGTCAGACTGACACAGATTATAATGAATTAGCATATATGAATATGCTAATACATTAATAAGTGTAAAAAAAACAAAAAAACAAAAATAAAATCCGTAAAACAGTTCACCCTTCATGGGATTTAAAAAAAAAAAAGGAAAAAAAACATAAAAGGTGTAAAAAAATAAAAAATAAATATGTAATAAAAAATATTTGTGCATACATTACCCACACACACAAAAAACCCTACACATATCAGGTATCCAAACAACCATAATAACCTGTTGAATTAATCTAAAAAGTTATTAAAAGTGAAATGTGAATGGTGTAAAAACAATTAAAAAATTTTAAAAAAAGAATTAAAAAAATGCTGCAATTATTTATAAGTGAACTTAAACTACTCCCCCATAAAGCACCACTCGTCTCAAGTTAAATGAGGCCTCATACATCTGGGTCATTGAAAAAATGAAAAAATTACAACTGTTGAAACGCAAGATGACAAAAACTAAAAAAATGTTCTGGTCATTAACTACTTTTCAGGCGCTCGGCTTAAGGGGTTAAAAGGAAGCAAAATCAGAACAGTAATGTATTTGGTCATAATTTGCATGTACTTTTGCCTCCATATTTAAAGCTAATCAATGAAATGTTAATACCCCTTAACTGCTGTTCTTGTAGTGTGTGGTATACTTTTCATATAACAATGCACCAATTTATGCTTACACAAATACAGCTGATCCATGCGTCAAGACTTTCACTGCCAATCGTCTTTAGAAGCAGTCAGCACCTATTATGTCACTCCCTTATTTTCTGTAGATCTTACATTTTCATGTTAAGTTCAAAAATGTGCATTGGTTTACCGGCTTCTCTTATTGTGAACTGCTATAATATTTGTTGGCATTACACAATGTAAATATAGGTTATTATTGAATATGATGACTACTATGATGATAATGGTAGTGCTTATTAATACTATTATTAGGATTAATGATGGGAACAAGGGAAACTCTGAGATATCACATTTGTTCCATAAATTCTGAGAATGTCATTATGTATATCTGTAGGAACAATAATTGACTTAAAGGGTGTTCTTTTTATAAAAACAGCTTTCGACATATAGACACAGGTAGTTGAAGACTCTTTCCAAATATATTGCTTTTTTTTTTGCTTTGTTAAGGAGATAAGAGAGATTTTATCTGCACTGAGTGCACACAGGTCGGCATCTGAAAGCAGGGTGTGATGCCACCACAGATCGGATTGCTGTCAGCTTGGAACAGAGTGTGTTATCTCTAACAAGTAATTACCTCTAATTAATTGTTAATTGAGAGCTCTAAAGCTCTCTGAAGTATAGACAAAATCTCCTGCTCTCGTGCAAGAGCAATTAGAAGTGCTGTGAATACGGAGCTGATATGTTAATCACTGCTATAGAACCACCCACTGCCTGACCAGGTAGAGAAAGGATGCATGAATGTAAAACTGCTTGTGGCTTTTAAACAGCATGGTGAGACAACCCCTTTAAAGGCGTTGTCTCGCTACAATGATTGGGTTTAATTTAAAAGATTTTAAAAAACAAGCAGCTTTGCAATATATGTTCATTACAATGTCCTACTGAATTTTGAGCTAGCCCTGTTAGTATTACTACATCAGCTCCCCAAATCTCTATAGCAGCCGACCTGTTTTATCCTTATCTTACTGGCTGTCATTCTGAAAACTCATCCCTTTGAAGACAGGTCCGAGCAGAGAGCCCCTCCCACACAGAATGCTTCTGGGGGGGGGGAGGGAGGACTCTGGCCTCTGTGTCCTTACTGCCTGGATTAACCCTGTGTGTGCCTGCTTCCTCCTGCTCTCTACACAGATAGATGTGACAGCAGTGTCCCGGTCTGTTACTATAATAATGATGTGTCTTTGGGAACTGTGACTATACTAATACTTACAGATCAGGCATGTGAATACTTTATGTTTTTCCAGTATTAGTGAGACATCCTGAGTATATTTAAAACCTGCCCTTGTTGTTGCTGGAGATGTGGAGACTTGTAAGCTAAGCAGGGGATATAGGAACACATGCATCCCCTCTGCTCTATAGCACACAACTTCATATTCCTCTCTACACTCCTAATCAGCCCTCTCCTGCAACAGACCTAGGCAGGCACCACAGGGTGAACTCTGAGAGCAAACCCCTCCCCCCCCCCCCTGTATAGAAGTTACGTAGCTGCCTGTGTCTGATGGGGGGGGGGAGAGGTGAGCCCGAACAGACAGACCCAGAAGCACGCCCCTCAGTTCAACTTACCAGGGACACTGACAGGCTGAAAGCTCGTAATGAGACAACTCCTTTAAGTTAATATTTTTTGGGCTTTTTTGGATAATAACTAGAATTTTCTCATGAAATAAATGTTTATAGTTTATGTCAAATGTATTTTGGCTAGTATGTCATCTCATGCTGTATAATGACCTTGTTTTCTTTGCTCTTCTTGTGCTGCGTTTTATTCAAGGACAACCAAAGACTTAGAAAATGGATTGATAAGTAACAACCGAATGAAAAAGCCAGTGAAGTGTCTTATTATTTTTCCAGTTGTGAGCTTCCAGATTATGCCACACCATGTATGGCTTTCACTCTCACAATAAAGTTGGTATTCATTGAACCCAGGGATCAACACTCTTAGGCCGTGTTCACACGGCTTATTCCCGACGGATTTGTGAGCCGTATTGGCGCACAAATCCGCCGTGAATAAGGGGCGGGACGGGGGCGGGGGCGGAGCGGGGCGGGGGCGCCGCTCCCGGCCCCATAGACAATGCATTGTTTACGGCGCGTCCGCGACGTAAATAATGTGCATGTCACTTTCTCCCCCCGCGGCGGATTTGCCGAGCGGGGAGGAGCGACGGAATCCACTGCTCTCATAGAGAACAGTGGATTCCGTAATGACTCCGACGGATTGGCGCCGTATTGAAGCGCAAATCCGGCGCGGAATACGGCGCCAATCCGTCGGCAAATAAGCCGTGTGAACGGGGCCTAATGGGGACATAGCAATCAATCAGAGCTCTCTTTTCATTTTTTCAGAGCACTATATGAAATGAAAGGAGAGATCTGATTGGTTGCTATGGGCAACAAAGAAAGTCTTACATCTCGACAGTTTTCATACATGAGGCCCATAACGTTGTATGTAAGGGTATGGCTACACGGCAAGTATAACACGCCAGTCGAATTCTGTTTAAGAATCCGAATGGTATTTTATCGTCTTTTGATCGGTTTAAGGGGACGGCTCTGTTTCTGGTTTGTGGATTCGGCCAGTCCCCCAATCACTGCATAGCACAACTTCCGCCCGAAAACCATGCGGAAGGTTGTGCATGTTCCAAGTTTTTTGGAACATCGGCGGTGTGAAGATCCACCAAGTAGAAAACCATGCAGTGTATACTAATGTGCGGATTTTCTGTTGGAATCTACAGGGATGGCTGACAGTCGGTTTCCAGACAGTTTTCAAATGCATAAACTGTCTTAAAAACCGACTGAAACCCCTTGCCGTGTGGACGTACTCTAAGGGCCAGTTTACACGGCAATTGACAATATACCAGTCGGTTTATCCAACCGGTATTTGTCCGGTTTGTGTGCCGTGCACACGGCCACTGGGGGCGGCTTTTCTCCCCCTTCACATTCACTTGCACACATTCATTCCGAAAACCAGACGGAATAATTCGCATGTTGAATGTTTTTCGGGCGGCCCGCGGGCGGAAAACCCCGTGCAGTGGGGACCACTGCACAGGTTTTCCATAGGAGCCCGTTGTGCTCGTTAGTGGCCGAAAACCCGTGCTGTGGGGAAAAGCCCTAACGCTTCAGTTTGCAAAATTCAAAGTACAACATTCAGACTTTTATTTTCCCATGCCAGAAAAACTAATTGTAGGCACTTTGAGAAGCAGGATCTACCACAATAATCTAAGGTCAGGACGAATTTGGAATCTGAAAAGGAGTGATCAAAATTGGACAACCCCTTTAAGAATTCTGTGAATTACCCCAATGTAGTTCTCATGAAATAGTGGACAACCTTATCAAACACAACATATTCATGTGCCAAAACTTTTTGAAATAAAATAGAAAGACTTTATTTTTAATGTTAAATGTAATTTAATGAGTCTTCTTTCTATCGGACATAGTGCAATTTTTCAGACTGAAAGCTCTGGTGTATTCCTTATTCCACAAAACTGGAGATTTTATTAAAATTTGTCAATTTATATGTCCCCACCCTACAATGAGAGAGAACAACAGATTAATATATAGCAACTCACCTATACATTGCAACAACAAGAAGCAGCAGCAGCTGCAAGGCATAATGCATGAGCACAGGCATAGCACTTAAAGCCAAAATGAACAATTTTTACAACGCCTGCATATGTCACATTTCTATTATGCATTGCCATTTTTTGTCAAGGCGATTCCTATAACGGCAAGTACGTTTTGTGCTTCCTAGAGTTTGATCACATGTGGCATTTTGAGTGCAGAAATTCATATAAAAATCTATTTATTTTTTTTAAATGAGTTTGCTTTTGCAGCATGTCCATAGGTTATACATGCCATTTCAGAAATTTTTGCAACAAATCTGCCATGTGAGAATACACCCTTTCTCTAGAAGGTGGTGAATGATTATTTTAATCATAGCTAACCTAATTCAGTTCCACTTCTCCAAAGTAAGAAAATTAATGCAACTATTGCGACTCGTTGATAACCAACTAGTGAAATTATAGATTCTTACAATGCACAAATTAACCCAACAAATTTTACTCTGGATTCTCCAGATGTAGAACAAAGGTTGCTATGGTCGACTATAATTTATAGTGTGATTGATGACCATGTACTGTAACAAATACAGTAAGGACAATTCTGAAACTAGCATTTCTGGAGACTCAGCGACAACAGCAGTTCTAAGAGACTAAAACATTAAAGGGATTTTCCGGGACTTACGAAAGTTCGTTGGTCCGCTGGGGTATGATTAGAAATACAAAAAAAGAAGTATACTCACCTCCATGACGCTCCTGTTCCATTCCGGTGGCCGGCCTGTACATTCTGGCTGCATAGTGAAGATCCATTATTCAAGTGCTATGTGCACGTGACATTGTGGCCTGTGGCTGGCCACACATAGCACGTGAGCGATGAGCGTTCTCTCTGCAGCCAGGATATACAGGACAGCCACCGGGACGGAACAGGAGCACTACGGAGGTGAGTAGGCTTTTTTTTTCTATTTCTAATCATACCCAAGCGGACCAACAAGCTTTTGTAAGTCCTGAAAAACCCTTTTAACGGCTCATTATTTTCTGGATTTCAACCTGCTAATCATTAAAACATGAACAAGGCTGAGCAGCAGTACCAGTCACAGCTGCATTTAAGGTTGAGCCACTAGCTCAACATTAAAAGGCTTACAGAGCTTCAGTAGAGCAAGATGGTTGTCAGGGTTCCAGGACTCCACAAATATATCAAAGAAAAGTCATTATTGTTGTAATCCTGGAATTCTCCTTTAATTATTTATATATCTTAATATATGAGAGACTGCAGACATATATTTTTCAATTGACTTTCTATTCAGATATATTTTCCAATTGACTTTCTATTCACAAAGATATTACTTTAGAAAACAAAACACCACCAGCAAGCGCAGCGTAAGCAGCACTGGCAATAGCCGGGATTATTTCAATGCTTTATTTGTAAAAGAGATCTATTTAAAGACATGAGGTATGTTGTGATGCTAGTATGCTATATGTTCAATGTACAAGTAAAAGATTCAGAATTCTAGATATCCCCTCGGCCTTGAGATCCGACCTTTGCATCCTTTGAAAACTGCTGTTGACCGTCTACGCCATATCGGTTCAAGGGAATGATTTTCATGGACACTGCCTTCATGGAATACCAACGGCTGCGCCATGTGGCCCAAATAATTCCATTGTCATAACCTTTAGTAGTATCACGTTCTGAGTAGACGCCGTCTGAAATGAGGGGAAGAGAAAAAAAGATTTTAAGTCTTCAAGGTGATTTTTCATAATCCAGCCTGAAACCCCATGTTATTGCACATATTTCCTCTCTGTTACTACATGGTGGCTACTCACACATGCTCTGTCTACTCTAGCTCAAGAAACACCCCTACTCTATGTCCTTATGGGAGATATATAAAATTGTTATCTACATGTGACAACCCCTATAAGCAATATAAGGACATGTATATAAGGAAATGTATAATCTGAAGTAAGATAGAACACATATTTTAAAGTTGTATTTAAAGTCAGGAGAGTACATGCAAAGGTGTACATGTAAAATTATTACCTTGGTAATATTTGCCATTGAGGTGACCAGCATGACACCTGTTCATCCACCAACCAGAGCCATCTTGCTCAGCGCAGTTTCCATCGAATTTATCATTATCTTTGTCATATGTACTAAACTGCATGCCATTGTGAGAAGTGAAGAATTTGTCACTTGGGTCATCTCCAAAGTCAAAGCCATCAAATGCATCTCCAGCATCACCACCAAGGAAAAATGCATAGGTCAGCCGGTAATTGTCCTTTTCAGAACCCAATCTAAATGTGGAATAATCTGCTGTGCTATATAGGGAAAAAAAAGGTAATTTTACTATAAAAGTCAAAGAACATCTGAGCTTCAAAGTATCAAATTTCAACTGCAGTTAGGTCTTTCGGCTCATTCTCATTACCTTTATGATTAGCTAGCTAGATATCAGTATACTTATAAATGTTATACTATAACTTATTTATAGGCTTCAATTGGTGCAAATG
Organism: Phyllomedusa bahiana; assembly: GCA_025379985.1. Lineage (NCBI taxonomy): Eukaryota > Metazoa > Chordata > Amphibia > Anura > Hylidae > Phyllomedusa > Phyllomedusa bahiana. Next base: position 126,255 of record JAODAL010005282.1, read on the forward strand.
CCAGCAGGCTGGATAACAAAGAAAAATATATTTAACATGCCAGGTCACACAGCTTAAAAATGCAACATTTCTATCTACTAAAGGAAAGTCTCTTATGTCTATGATAAGGACAGGAAGGGACCAGGAAGGCGAATAGTGTTCAGATTTTTGCTATGGACAAGTCACTGGAAAGTAATGTAAGAGAAAGGAGTATCGGGAGCAATGTGTGTGGAAGGGGAATGTTAGGAGCAGTCTATGCAAGAGAGGGTATATCAGTATGTATCTTAGAGCAGGTTATTGAGAAGCAGTCTGTGTGAGAGAAAGGGGCATAGCATGGAACTATCTGTCATAAAAGGGGTACATAGAGCAGTTTGTGTGAGAGAGTGTGTCACGTCAACTAGTCTGAGGGTGCAGTTTGTGTAACACATGGCAATTTATGTGGTGGGACCATGAGATCCAGTCTGTGAAAGTGATGGGGCATGGAGAGAACCATTCTGTGTGAGCAATGGGGCATAAGAAGAAGTTTGTGTGAGAGAAAGGATTCTTTTAACTACAGTCTAAATCTTTCTGCTACAGAGACAACGCTGGAAATTGATGGACTGGTGAGTAACCCTCTGGACACTAGGTATGCAATATTAACCCTAATAGTAGCCCTAGATGACATTAATTCATTATCTGCCAAGGCCACCGGGTATACTGATAATAACTCCTTAATTGTCCTATACCAATAGGGTTGCAGACATACCACCAGGAGTGCAGATGAATTCCTTTTATGCCTTAGACCCAATTAACTACCCTAAAAAATCGTGACAAATTATTTGGTGCTCTACAGAAATATTTATGTGCTGCTGTTTTGAATTGTCTAATAACAGTGTCCAGGCCCTTAACTTTCCCATTCATTGTAGAACATGTCCCATTACCGAACTTTTGTCCCAGTATCCCAGACCCCCAAGAAAGGGCCAGATTTAACTGAATGCGCATCCTCAGACATACAACCGCAGGTCTTCATTACCTGGACATCACCAGCTTAATGCAGCCAGTGCTATGATGATAATGCATCCAGATGGATGACATCATTCTCCAGATCTGGCGCTAGCTGCTCCATTCTGTTGGAATGGAGTAAGGTTGAGCATATTTTTTTTATTAATTAATGTTGAAAGAATGGGAATTTGTTATCTATTGTGTGGAGGCACAATTATGGTTGATATTACTGTTTAAGAGCAGAAAAGAGGCTATTATCAAATATAATATAAAAGCCCATTTCTGCCCTAGAACTGTAATAACAGCACCATACAATAAAATGTTACCCTTTATTAGTATCTAGGGGGCACAAAGGGAGTCATTATTACTGTGTTGGGACAGAAAGGCTGTCAAAGCTAGTTTAGAGGACATCATTTTTTGTAGTGGGCGCAACAATGGGCATTATTACTGTTCAGAAAACAAAAGAGGCATTATTAATGAAAGGGCACTATTAATGTTTGTGGGAACTAAGATCACTATTACTGTGTGGGGTACAAAATATAGCCCTTTTACTGAGTGATGAATTATTACCATCTGGGGCACAATTAATGTCTGGAGGACAATTTCAGGCACTATCTGTTTGGTATTATAATTTTTGGGAATCCGTCTCTGTGGCACTATTTTTTAAAGGTAACTATAGTTCTAACAGCACTTTATTTGAAAGACAGTATTTGGGGTACAGTAATAAAGGCAAATGGGAAAGTAACAGGTACAGAATTGGGGGAGCATCAGGATGGGGAATTTGTGTTGGTGAGGAAATAGTAGGAACACGGCTGAAAAAGTGAGAAGCAAGTATTGCAAACACAAATCATGGCTGAAAGAAGTCTTCATGGTGATCTATGCCAGATGGAAAAGATGGAGGAACTGACTGACTGATATAAGAAAACATGTGAACAGAGTCACTGGATTTAACTGTACCATATTCACTTGGTGGAAATATTGGCTGTCATGTTCGTGTCATCTGGCTCCGGTCATCGGCGACGGCCGCTGCGACTATAACTGCGGCTTTGCTTTACCCTGTGTGAACACTGTCCTCTATCTTGGACTTTAATTGAATCCTGGTCAACGCCCGTGGCCAGGAACTTTCCAGCACTCTCTGGGTTAATCTATTCTCTCAGTGATTGACAGATTCTGCTCTCTATCACCTCTGCTCTGTTTCCTCCCCTTCCCTATTTATAGCCACCACTTCCTTCCCTCATTGCCTGCTATAGCTTATTCCCCTGTAGTTCGCCGTGTTCTCTTCTGTGGTTTCTGTGCTCTCCTGACCTTTGACTTTGGACCCCGGTTACCCTCGTTGTCTCACGTCTCTGTACCTCGCTGCCCATACTGTTGCCGACTTTGGACCGTCCGACTATGCTTATTGTTCTGTGTGTGTTTGTCCTGTCTGTGTCGCACCTACATCAGTGCAGCTATCAGTCTTCCGGTTGGGGCCGGCCTAGTAAGGAGTCGGGTTCCCCAAAAGGCAGGGACAGGGGCTGGGATCAGAGTCAGGGCCCACTTGTCTGTGTCTGTGTGTGTCCCTGACCGGTCCCTGACATTGGCCTTCTTAAAGTGGTTTTAATTCAGTAACAATATAGTAATATGGTCACCATGGAGTAGCAATGTTAACGGCCACTTTACAGCTGTATTATTTGAGCTTTGTGTAGTGGTAATATTGATCTTCATGTAGTGCTTTTTCTTCAGTAACAATATGGAGGGGACATTAAAGAACTTAGCAGTATTAATATTTGGTCATAGTATAATTGCATTATTTGATAACTGTATATGTGTATAAATTGTTTTTATGGGGAGAACACAAGTCTTGGGGCCTGTGCCCTCTGAACATTCCTGGAAGCACTAGAGATCAGCACTGATCTTTCTCTACACCTCTTTTTCAATTGACTAAATGTGACTGTTGCTGGTACAATATTTCAAGATTTGTGATCACACTTTTACTTTTAGTCAGAGCTACACTTTGTCTAAAACCGGCTATGCAAGTGTACTGTTTTAATAAATGTGGTGCAGTTTGGTGTTTCATAGACAGAGGTGGTTCTAAAAGATAACAGTCAGCCCTGTAGTAGCATGTAGTAGCAAGTCATAGCAAATTGACCAAAGCTGATAAATTTGTAAACTTTAATTGCGTTAAAAGTATAACATACAATAAGTGCTAAAAAAGCATAGAAGATAGGTGGAATACTTATCAAGTCCTTGATATAGAACGAACTTCATAACAAGCAAGAAGCTAGGAGAGGAGTAGCTGGACGCTCCGGCCGCCCGCACATGTGCGACGTTTCGAAGATGAGACTTCTTTCTCAAGATTGAGCGCTTGTTGTATGTTATACTTTTAACGCAATTAAAGTTTACAAATGTATCAGCTTTGGTCAATTTGCTATGGACATTGAATTAATGGGAATGGTAAACACATACAGACTCAAGGTATAGGCTACTAAATATTTGATATATCAAGACTTTATATATTGAAAGTAGCATGTAAGTCACTCAAGTGGAAAAAGAAGCTTGTAAAAAAGTCAATACAGGTATTCCCCGGGTTATGAATGGGATAGGGACTGTGGGTTTCTTTTTAAGTTGAATTTGTCGGAACAGGTATATTTATTAAATGTAACTCCAGCACAAAACTTTTTTTTTTTTTAGTTTTGGAGAGTGCAGGGAAGGGTTTTTATATTTGTTTTGCTGTCTGTGCCCCTGTTAAGAAGATTTCACCTCATGTGCTGCTGTGGCATGCTAGAACTTGTCGTTACACAGCTACTATCTGCTATGGAACATGGAACTACAAGTGCCAGCATGCCCCATAAGTCTCCATTTGTAACTAGGGGACAAATGTAAGTTGGAACGGTGTAAGTCGGGGACTGCCTGTACTTTCATTTTACAGAGCATTATTTTCAAATTTAAGGGATTTAGGGCCACATGTATGAAAACTGTTTAGGTCTAAAACTCACTCTTTTGCCCATAGTAACCTAAGGACAAAAAAGTGAGTTTTAGACCTAAACACGTTCATACATGTGGCCCTACGTCTCATGAATACAGTGATATTTGTTCATGATTTACATTTATTACCTCTTATGGCCACTCCAGTCCTCAAGCTCTATTCTAAGAACGTATGGGATAGTAGATTGGGTGCTGACTAAGTGAATCTTTTCATTTCCAAGCCAAAACTCTGTTGTGTCAGTTGGTGACAAATATCCAAATCCTTCTTTGTATTGGATCCAGTTCTTGTTGAAGTCCACACTGCCATCAAGCCTCTAGCAGAAAAAAAAAAGTAAATAAATAATTATATATACAGTATTTATATATAAGTATATAATATATATATAATATATATATATATTTAAATATATATATATTATATATTTTCAAGAATATTCAGAATTGTTTATTACCAGTATTGCTAAATTAGGCATTTATACGATCATTAGGTGCTCCATGTGCTCTCAAAGAATGCAAGTGAAATATAGTTAACTTCAATGAAGAAATCGTCATCCATTTTTTTCAACTTTATACATAATGAAATAAAACACTTGGAATCCAAATGGCCATAACCAAAGAGGCAAACAGGAGTTCCCAAGACTCAGTCTACAAGGGCAAGCATTTCATTATGAATAAAGCGGGGAAAAAATAATGGATGATGAGTGCTGCAAATTTCTTCTTTGAAGATTACTAGATTTCATTTGCATTCTTTGACTTCTGAACACACTGCTCCACTGAACTCCCATAGAACAGAATGGGCAAGCAAGGCCGGGTCTCTATTTTGAGCTGATACTTTTGGGGGCCCATTCCTTAGATACATGACAGTCCCAGACATGAATCTATTAGACTTTGATGGCATAGCAATAGGATATACCTTTACAGTCTATAGTGGAAATACACCTTTAAGTTAAAGTCTGACCCATAAAAGAGCATTGGAACATAACTAGGCATATTAGCCAAACCAAAGTGTCCTTAAAAGGAAGGAGCATTCATTCAGTAGACAGATGTTTCAGGGTTCTTGTCCCTCATGAGTACAGAGCGTTGTACTAGAAAGTTATGGTATTTCTTTAGGAGGAAAGGTAATTTGCATACTTATTTCCCATGGCTCCATATACAGCGGAATCTCCCTAGTGAGAACTATTACCCTCCCTGAGTCATTGATGGATTATTAGACTGTATTTTATAATCATTTTGCATTTGCTGTAATAGAAATTAGCAGACTATGCACTGACTGCCTAGTGAGCCTGTCATAGACTAAGGGCCACATGTATGAAAACTGTCTAGGTCTAAAACTCTTTGTTGCCCATAGCAACCGATCAGCTCTGTCCTAGTAGAGAAAGGCCAAAAAACAGCCAAGTAGCAAAATCGGATGAGAATTAAAAATTCATCCATGTAGTTACTGAGTTGCTTTAACAGAGTTACCAAATCATGTCACTATCTTGCATAGTTACATAGTTTTTAAGGTTGAAAAAAGACTGACGTTCCTCCAGTTCAACCTATTATCCTACAGTGTGTCTGCTTTTTCACAATACAGACTGCATGTACCCTGTTTCCCCGAAAATAAGACACCCCCAAAAATAAGTGCATTTTGTTTATGCAATTCAGAGTTTGGCTGCTTATGCTGATGTTTGTGATGAAATCACTACAGTATATTAATACATGTTGATGTTTTGTTCAACAATAAATGTGAATTATTGGTCATAGAGAAGAAACCATCCCCTAAATATAAGTCTTAGCTCGTCTTTAGGAGCAAAAATTAATATAAGACACTGGTTTATTTTCGGGGAAAGCGCAATGAATATCCCACTTAAGACTGACACAACAAAACCCTCTGTAACTACACTTTAATCTAGCAACCTTAAAACTTATTTTACTCACTCTTTGAAGGACGGTCCATGCACTTCCAGATGGCTCAATATCACAATAAACTAGGAACTGCTGCTTGGCTTTGAGAGGTTTAATAAAGTAGAGGCCGCTGGTCCGTGCTCCCTTATTAGCAATTTCTTGACAATCTGAAAAACAATACCTTTGTATCTAAATATCAGGTAACAAACAAAGGGGTGGATCAGATGGAACATGTGTCCCTGAAACATAAAGTCCTTCCATTTTCTCTAATCTTACACCATACCTTTTCCTGTGAGCTCCTGTATTTGAACAGTATCTTTGCATGGTTGTTGGCACTGGCTTTCAAGAACTGATATCTTCTGTTTCAGCTGGGTAATTTTTTGCGAGTTTGAGTTAAGGATGTCTTGCAGTTCTCTAGAAAAAAAAAATAAGAAATGCTGATTATGGTTGATATATCTTTATTACTGGAAATTTGGCACATTTTCGTTTCATTATTTTACATAATTTTCTAGAAAACCTGTAACATAAATATCTAGTTTTATAAAAGAACAAAAAAAAAATGTGTTACAACTTCAACCCCTGCTAAGCTTCACTAGGTGATACGCGTGAGGCTTTCTGTGCTCTTTCTCCCAGTAGTACATGTTACTTTGATATGATAATATATATATATATATATATATATATAATCTGTAATATCCTCATGGTTTATTGCCATATTTTTATTCATTGATTTTCTCAGGTAGTATTGTATAGTGTGTTATTTACCTGCTCACCTTGGGCGACATGTATGATCTTTGTCGCCCAGGCGCCATTTCTTTTGTGCGCATTAGTGGCATAGAATGTGTCTGGATCTAGGAACCTGTTCTGCTGTGGGTCATAGATTTAGTGCTTCCTAGCTACTAAGCAACAATTCAGACTCAGGTAAACCACTTTTAAACTGGTTTACCTGTTCCAGCAGTAATGCACCTGGATTTACCGTACTAAAGCTATAAATGTGTAGATTTGTACGTTTGTAGTGCGACACGCCTCCCGCATACCCCCGATCTCAGGCACATTACAAAGTGCCCCCGGCGCTCTCTAATGTGCCTGATACTGGCGTACGGGCAATGTAAAAATATAGCAAACAAGGCTGCGCCAGTTTTCGGGCTCAAAAGGCACCCGACTTCTGGTGAAGCCTAAACATACATGTCACCCCTTGTGCACAAAATCTCGGATGTACTATATATATTGCTTGTCAGGGTTTAAATCATATTAGTACTTATTATGGTTACCTGTGACTGTTGGTTATGTACCTTGTAGTACTTTTAAAAAAATGTTTGTAATCTTTTGTGTCAGTATATATAAATATACATGTCAAATAGCATATAAATCTATCTATCTAGATAGATACGAGATAGATACGAGATAGATAGACAGAGACAGATAGATACGAGATAGATAGATAGATACGAGATAGATAGACAGACAGAGACAGATAAAAAGATAGATACGAGATAGATTGATACAAGATAGATAGATAGACAGAGACAGATAGATAAATAGATAGATACGAGATAGATTGATACGAGATAGATAGATAGATAGACAGACAGAGACAGATAGATAAATAGATAGATACGAGAAAGATTGATACAAGATAAGATAGAATAGACAGACAGAGACAGATAGATAAATAGATAGATACGAGATAGATTGATACGAGATAGATAGATAGATAGATAGACAGACAGAGACAGATAGATAAATAGATAGATACGAGATAGATTGATACGAGATAGATAGATAGATAGACAGACAGAGACAGATAGATAAATAGATAGATACGAGATAGATTGATACGAGATAGATAGATAGATAGACAGACAGAGACAGATAGATAAGTAGATACGATATAGATTGATACGAGGTAGATAGAGAGACAGACAGAGACAGATAGATAAATAGATAGATACGTGATAGATTGATACGAGATAGATAGATAGATAGATAGATAGACAGACAGAGACAGATAGATAGATAAATAGATAGATACGAGATAGAAAGATAGATAGATAGATAGATAGGGCTTTGTAGTTGGAGTTGTGGAGTCAGAGTCAGTGTCCACTTTGGTGGAGTTGGAGTCAAAGTCTTTATAAAATGGACCAACTCCAAAAATATAAAAATAAACTGGTACAGTTAATTCAGTGCAGTGCCAAGAGCAAGATATATATACACACACGTGTGTCCCAAGTCAGAGCTTTCAGAGGTTCCCATCCTATACATTTCAAAAAGTAAATTGTCTTTGTGTCCATAGCCCACAGCTTTCCTTACGGTAAGGCTACTGAAAAATATTTAGAATTAGCGATTAACTTTCCTTTTGACAAATCCATGTATCTTATACTTTGTGATACTTTAAATTTGAACTACAAGGTGGTTACCTTGCTTTTTGCCCAAGATCCTATCGCTAGTCATAGATCAGTTTGCAGACATAAATCTTAATAGATACTTACTGTATGATCCCTCATTGTCTGTAACAGTCCTTTCATATCTTGTAACCTCATCCAGCATGCTTCGGGATTTCTGTGTAGGGTCCTTTGAACCTACTTCATTAAGAAAAGGTATGTTAGAATGAAGACCATGGGCTTTATAGTAGACATGTATGTTTACACAGATAGTACATGGTTACTCTCTACCAAGACAAGCTCCTTACCTTGTGGAGATGTTGGGGGCTTGGTCCCTATTTGGTGCATGTCAGTCACAATTATAGTAGTTGTGGTAGTGTCATTTTTAACTTGATTTAGGAGCCCTTCTAAATACTGCAGATCTGTGTCAACTTCTGAGTAGTATCTTGTTAGAAAGTCTGACACTCCACATGTGGTTGGACAATACTCCCCCTAAAAGTAAGCAATCAGTAAATTTAATTAAAATCATTGAAGATGCTCCAGGGGTTTAGAGATTTTAATTTCAAATATTAAAATGTACTTACAAATCGCTCATCTAAGATGCAGCAGTTATCTGTGTTTGGTACCAGGTTTTGCTAGAAGAAATAAATACATAGCTGTGGTTAAAAGTTCTGGTCCGTACACAGTATTGAATGCACTGACAGTACATGACTAGACTGCGATCTATGTACACTAATGGAAACTTATATGAAAAGAATATATAATCAATGTATTCCTGATTTCCAATGTAGTTGAGGTTCCATACTTACACAGTAAGTGCTTGAGAAGAGGAGTATGGACTGGAGAAAGAGCACGCCCTGGTGGTATAATCTGAACATTGTAGCAGGTCCTCTGTGTCCTGCACCTGCTTAGCTGGATAGTTCACGAATGAAGCAGAGCTTGCAGGTTACTGCTGTTTTATGTGCTCTCCATGGCCTGCAGAAACCCAGCAAAGGGACAATGAGCTGTCCAAAGGTCAAAATAGAGGGCAGAAGGGAGGAGCGTAGGAGGTGATGACCCTCAGAGGAAGAGGACATTAGTCACTGCTTGCAGTGAACATCATACAGAGCGTTAGCCCTTTGGAGACAATTATGAAATAATTTGTCTGTTGTATTAGTAATTGTGGATGTTAATAGGTGATATACATTGTTGTGTAATGTGAGTGATGTCTAGTTATATTCAACATACAGGACCTATTATTAGAATATAATATACTACGATCACACAACTAAAAGGCAGCACTGCAAGGTAGCAACATTATTAAAGGGGTCGTACATCTCATTAAAAAGTAGTTTAAGATGCTCCTAGACCCCAAGTAAATTAAAGGTTATATTCACCTTTTCCCGGTCCCAGGTTACTGCGACGCGTCTCTCTGGTCTTGTGTTAACACACCTTAACTTCCAAATGGGGACATCGCTGCTAATTGGCTCTTCACTTTTGAATGGTTATATTATTCAGGGGTATGTGACCCCTGCAGCCAATCAGAGGCAACGTTCCAGTTTTTACAGAGGTTGTCTCACTACAAGGCTCGCTTTTTGTGTTTAAGATCTTGCAAAAACAAGTCACTTTGCAATATGTGTCCAGTAACAGTGTCCTACCTATTCCTAGATATTCTCTCTTGTATGGGCTGCATCAGCTTCTCAGGTCGCTATAGCTACAGACCTGTTCAATCTCTCCTGATAGGTTGCCAGCACTGGTTGCTATAGCTACAGACTTGGTGTTCTCAGCAGCTCATCACTGCCGGCCAGGAATGAGGTAAGATGAATCGATGTAGTAAGACAATCCCATCAAGTGACGACATGTTAACACAAGACCAGGGAGAAGCTCCACTGAAACCTTGGACCGGGGAAAGGTGAGTATAACTTTTTTTTTTATTTTACTTGGGGCCCGGGAGTTACTTAGATTACATTTTAATGAGGTTGATGGCCCCTTTAATGGCTCTTTTGGCTATATGTATACATTACCTTTACAAAGTCATCTGCAACCTTCGGTTAAAGCTGTTTTCCACCAAAACCTGTTTTAAAGTAGCAGTGGGCATGGCGTCAAATGTTTCATAAAGGTAATGCAGAAATACAATGGTGCCTCAATGTACAATACTAATTGAAACTATTGTATGTTGAGAATATAACTCTATGGAAAAATGGTAATTGGTTCCAAAGTCCCAAAATGTCACCAACAATCATGAAATGAAGATTAAAGAAAATTAAACATATAATCAATACAGATAAAGCAAGTCCTTACAAATAACAGTCAGAAAGAGCTACTGGAAATCACTTTCTATGATGAGGATAAGAGCTTCTTTAAGTCATGTACTTTATACACAATGGGGCACATCTATCAAGACAGTTGCACAGAGAATTCTGGCAAAAATTTGCGCCAAAAATAACATCTTACAAGGTTTATACCACATTTACTATATGATTTAGACAGTTCCAGGCACTTCTGCGCCTCGTTTGACAAAGGGGTGTAGCCTTGGTAAAAGGGGCACAGTTTTGTGGGAAAAGAGGCGTGAGTTGCAGTTTGTGGAGTAAAAGTAAGCCAACTTATAGGTGGTACAAACTTTAACTAGACAGTTCTAACCTGAGCCACATTTATCAAAACTGTGATTAAATGTGCTGCCTTGATGGTTTGGTAGGCCACACCCCCTGTTTTACATGACATGCCCTCTTTTGCACAAAGCCACACCCCTTTTCATGTCTGTCTAACAGCTTTGGATGGAAGCTGATAATGATATGGTATCCTTCAGCTGTACTGGACCTTAAATCTCCTAACCAGCATCAAAGCTGGGTAACACCACATCAATTAACTTTCATTCAGAGCCTAGCTACAATGTGGTCCCTATGCACCAAGTAATGTCAGTGCAGCGTCTCATGATGCTTTACCCTGGCACCACCTCAATTTAAAGAGCAACCCAAAGCCAGTAAAAAAAGTCCTCATATATATAAAGTGGTTTAGCTGCCATATAGGCTTAGGCTAAACCCGACCAAACATTATCAACTTGTGACTATGTTTGGCCCCTTTTCAGCCATATATGCTGCACTAATGCAGAAACATTAGGCTATGTTCACATGGCTTATTTTGGGACGGATTTCGTTCCATATTGCGCGCCGTACTGTGCAAATTACTGGCTGAAATCTGTCCCAGTCATTAGAGAACTATGGATTCCATCTCCTCTCCCCGTTCGCGAAATACGGCATGCGGGGAGAAAGTGACATGTCAATTATTCACAGCGGTATACGTGCCGTGGGTTATGAATGTCTATGGGGCCGGCGAGCTGCGGTCCCCGCCCCCACTGCCGAGCACACGGCGTAATTGCTGGCGAAATCCGTCCCGCAATTACCCCGTGAATAAGCCGTGTCAACATAGCCTTAGGGTAGAAACATCGTCCAAAACCTCATTAAAATCTCATCTAAAACCTCTTCTGAACAAGCTTTGTTTCAGGCGAGGTTTTGATGCTTCTTTGGGCACTGAAAAATAAGTGTCCAAATAAGCAATGTGAACATACCCTAGTAGGCGTAAGAGTGTATTCTAAAAGTTACCAGTACTTGACATGGCCGGTACAAATAAAATACCGGCACTGGCCACATGGCAGTAAAATTGTCCCTGCCGGTGGTTTACCAGATTGGTGGCAAACCTACCATAACAGGAGATTTACCAACTCTTCAGGGAAACCGGGAGGACTTCCCTTCTAAGGGAGTCTCCTCCCGATCAGGGAGATTTGGGTAAGTATGCTTTAAACGTCCAGGTGGTGGCAGTTTATCGCTGTATGAAAGTTCTGAAACGTCCATGCAGAGATTGCAGTCCCACACTAATTACGTATCTGTTTTGGGTGGAGAGCTGGCTATCACACAGGCATGGTTTATTACTGCACGGTATACACAGCGTGCTTCCCAGCCCGGTGGCCACGTGACTGCCGAAGCTTGGTAACTGCCGTGCACATGAACGCTGTGGCCTGTGATTGACTACACCTGTCAGGTGAAGAATACACAGGGAAGTCTACTGCCGGGATCACCGGAATAGCCACAGTGACGTAACGAAACTACTCTCCTTTTCTTCTATTCTATATCATGCACCAACAGACAAATAAGCATTTGCTGGTCTTGAAACATCTCTTTAACTATTAAAATATAATTTTCTAGATTCTCTATGTTGATATTTATTCATATATCAAATTCTTTGACTCTAAAAAAGTTTTTTTTCTTGTCTCATTTCTTTAATCTGTATAATGTATTGTGCTACTAACACCTGTTCATGTTCAACTATTTATTTCAAGTTGTATAGAATACAAATAAACGTTTTAAAACTTTCAGACAGAACTACTGAACTCTGATAAATCCAATAGGGCAAAGCAAACGAATATGAGTCCATTCCAATGAAGTGATAATCTTGCTGAAAACAGGTGATAAACTAATGATGCAATCCAAAAAACCTGTTTAGCAAAGTATGAAGATAAAAAAAATACGATACATATAAAATTAAGAAAGTAAACGTAATCAACACTAACGCATTTTGGAGTAAATCCTTAATCATTTTTTTTCTCTACCTTGGATAGCCTTAGCTGCTGGGTCTTAACAGACCCAGATCAGCTGTGCAGTCAGTACAGGTGGATGTATTTCCCCTGGATTTTGACGGTAACTGGGCTAATATACCAAGCCCAAGTAACAGTAGAAATCAGAAAAAAAGGTGAGATAAAAATGCCTTCCATAGGTCTTTTTCTGACCTTATAGGGGGTTACAATATGTAAAATAAAATGAGAAAAATACACAAAATAAAAGTTTATTAAAATAAATACAGCCCAAAGCACAACTTTAAGATCCCTCCCCAAGAGCGTTAAAACGTTTTATCAATGCCTGTGATGGAAAAGTGACACAATTGCAAAACTTATTTTATGCCACTTTAAAAAAAAACAAAAAATGAAAAAAAAAAGGTGAAAAAAATTAGTAGAATAACCGAGTACAAGAAAGTGTTATAGTGTTCAAACCCACCTGTATGGCAAAGGAAAATGTGCCTGGTTGTGAAGAGGGGTAAATGATCCAGTTAGGAACTGGTTAACAATATCAGGTTAAATGGTAAAACAAAATAAAACGTCTATTTAATGACTTTAAAAAAAAAAAAAGTATGTTCTGCAACTGTGTCACTTTTCCAAAACAGATATCTGGGATACAGAAGAGAGTATGTAGTGCTTGTGGTGTATAATAATAAAATTAAATGACACTTGGGCATAAAACCTCTATTGTAGTGTCATATTTATTGTATATAAAACAAAGAAACTGTGCAGAAGAGACACGCTGGCAGCTTTCGTGGTGGGACCTATCTGTGAGATTATATATGTGTTTTCATGAGTTGTACCATTCTGTACAACAGCTTAAGGTGAGCAGTGATAATTATACAGTACACTGACCCTTTTCCACCATTTATTGCACAAGAGTGCGCTTCTGTCCCTATTCTTTACTTCTAGCACTTCTATCTACTTTTCCAAAACAGACACTTACATATAGGTGATATAAAGTTTTATGGCCATCAAGGACGAGTTGGTATTTGAGCTGTCAGTGTCTTTTTTATTATTTTCTTGTGTTTATTTTTATTTTACATATTGTGCCCCAGATAAGGCCAGAATTTTTAGATTTAATTTTTTTGTACTAATTTCCTCTGTAACTCGAACTGCTATATAAGCCCTTGTTACAGGGGCAAATACAGCCCCCAGCACTGACTGCAGAGATGATCTGGGTCTTATCAGACCCAGAAGTATCTGCAACAACTGAGACCCAGTGGTTACGCTACCTGCAAGGCCAGAAAGCGGGAAGCCTCATTGTGCATTCACGCACTGAAGTTGCATTCTACTCTTACAGCTGCACAATTAGGGCGACATCTATGAATTCACATGCACCATTTTTGTAACTTGGCACCAACACACCAGTTCTAAATTGATATATATAGAGCAGTGTATAATAATAATAATAATCTTTATTTATATAGAGCCAACATATTCCGCAGGGACTTTACAATTTGGAGGGTGTAGGTTACAGACAAAAGAAAATACATTGCACATGAAAGCTACTTACAGATGAGAGCAAGGTGAGAGGGCCCTGCTCGCAAGAGCTTACAATCTATTAGGGTGTACGGGAAAGAAAGAAGGGTAAGAAGTGCTAGATTTCAATGGTCCAGCCATGTGACATAAATATGGGGTTGTTATACGTAGAATTCGGATGAACCTGCCACCCAGACAGTATATATATACAGATAGGTGCTGAAAATGAGATGAGTGCGCTAGGAGTATGGGGAGGGGAAGGGTGTTAGCATAGGGATTCTGGTAGGCCAGTGAGAAGATGTATTCTCAGGCGCTTTAAAGCTAATTCTGAGAGTTCTGAGTGTGCCTGATCGCCCGCGGTAGCATTTCCAGAGAACTGGTGCCGCACGTGTGAAGTCTTGGAGACGGGCATGGAGGTTCGGATATTGATGTGTAACCTGATATCATCAGCAGAGTGGAGAGAGCGGGTAGGGTGGTAGACAGAGACGAGGGAGGAGATGTAGGGAGGAGCAGTGTTGTGGAGAGCTTTATGAGTGAGAGTGATGAGTTTATGTTGTATTCTGTACTGGATAGGCAACCAGTGCAGTGACTGACACAGGGTAGAGGCATCAGTATAGCGGCTGGAAAGAAAGAAAAGCCTGGCTGCTGCATTCAGGACAGATTGGAGAGGGGAGAGTTTGCAGAGCGGGAGACCGATAAGCAGGGAGTTACAGTAGTCGAGACGAGAATGAATAAGAGCAACAATGAGAGTTTGAGTTATTTCCCCAGTGAGAAAAGGATGGATTCTGGAGATGTTCTTGAGTTGCAGGTGACAGGATTGGATATACAGGGTGAAGGAGAGATCAGAATCTAGTATAACCCCAAGACAGCGGGCCTGCTGCCTAGGAGTTATGCCACACACTGAGACAGAAAGGGGCAGGGTAGGTCTGTTAGTAGATGGTGGGATGACTAGAAGTTCAGTTTTAGTGAGGTTTAGTTTAAGATACAGGGAGGACATGATGTCAGAGACAGCAGACAGGCAGTCCATGGTGTTTTGTAGCAGAGCAGGAGTGATGTCTCGGGAGGAGGTGTATAATTGGGTGTCATCAGCATAGAGATGGTACTGGAAGCCAAATCTGCTGATGGTTTGTCCAATGGGGGTTGTATAGATTGAGAAGAGGAGAGGACCTAGAACTGATCCCTGAGGAACCCCGACAGCAAGAGGAAGAGGAGAGACGGTAGAACCGTCAAATGAGACACTGAAGGAGCGGTTAGAAAGGTAAGATGAGAACCAAGAGAGAGCGGTGTCCTGGAGGCCAATGGTGCTGAGCATGCTGAGGAGAAGTTGGTGATCAACAGTGTCAAATGCTGCAGAGAGATCCAGAAGAAGCAACAATGAGTAGTTGCCCTGAGATTTAGCTGTTAGGAGATCATTGGAGAGTTTAGTTAGAGCAGTTTCCGTGGAGTGTAGGCTGCGGAAACCTAATTGCAGCGGGTCAAGAAGAGAATTAGCGGAGAGATAGCAGATTAGGCGAGAGCAGACCAAGCGTTCCAGGAGTTTGGAGATGAAGGGCAGGTTAGAGACTGGTCGGTAGTTATCAGCGCAGGATGGGTCCAGAGTGGGCTTTTTCAGTAAGGGAGTTATAACAGCATGTTTAAAGGAAGATGGGAAGATCCCAGTGGAGAGAGAAGGTTACAGATTGCAGTTATGTGAGAGATGATAGCTGGAGAAAGACTGGACAAGGTGGGAGGGAACGGGGTCACTAGAGCAGGTGGTGGGGCGCGCAGACAGCAGAAGCCTGGACACTTCTTCTTCTGTTGTCGGGTCAAGAGCTGAGAGTAGACTGGGGGACTGAGGGACCAGATGGCTGCTGCTTGGGGTTTGAGATCAGATGTTTTGCCGGATTATGTCAATTTTCTCTTTGAAGTGAGTGGCCAGGTCTTCAGAATGGAGGTCAGAGACCGGGGCCTGAGCTTTAGGCCTGAGAAGGGAGTGGATGGTGTCAAACAGGCGTTTAGGGTTGTTGTGTAAGGTTGCGATGAGGGAGGTGAAATATTTTTTTGGGGCGCTGTGAAGGGCAGTTTGATAAGTCCTGAGCATAAATTTGTAGTGGAGAAAGTCTGCAGGTAGCTTCGACTTCCTCCACAGACGCTCCGCACATCTGGAACATCGCTGCAGATGGCGAGTCTGAGGCGTGTGCCCTGGCTGTGGGTGTCTGACTCTGGTGGTGCGGTGTGTGAGCGGTGCCAATGTGTCCAGGGTGGTGGAGAGAGTTTCATTATATTGTTTGGACACCAGGTCAGGGCAGGAGAGGGAGGAAATTGGGGGCAGTGAGGACTGTATGGCGTCTGTGAATTCCTGAGTGTTCATGTATAATACGACAGTATAAGTGAAAGTGTTATGCACTAAACATTTTTGGTGGATAACACTCAAAATTGACGCATAGAGTGTTATGCACCAAACTTTGTATGGTAGTTTTGCACCAAACTTTGGTGAATTAAAATGAGTCATCATATGCCGGTCCTATATAACCGACAATATGGGGCAAAAAAATGACGAAGACAAATTCATAGATGTCGCCAGCAGCTATAAACTCTGCACAGAGTTTTTAAAACGGCTGTGCAAACTTAGATTTTGAGTTCTGGACAGTCAGCAACTACTTAAGAAGGCCAGCTCTCTCACCTCCTTACTGCTGCCCCTAACAAACAATATACAGTAGAAGGAGGCAGAACTGGACTGAGGTGCTTTACAGAAAATTGCACATTGCCCACAATTTCACTTTATGGTGCAGTTTATTGAGTACAGGACCCAGTGTCAGTAATTTTACATTGTATTTAAAGGATAAACAGTGAAAGTAGTTCCAGTCCTGGGCATCCCACACAATGTTACATTTTCTCTGCACTCTGTATAGAAGCTGGAAGACTATTACACTATGTCTCCACTGCACACAAAAACGATCGTTTTTTCAGCGCTTTTTGTTTTCTAAAGAAGGCTGAAAAAAAAACTGAATAAAGATCCCATAGACTTTAATAGTAAAAACGTTCTGTAGTCTCCATAGAATGTTTTTTTTTCTGCTTGTTATGTTTGCTGGACTTTTTTGGAAACATGTTGCAAAAAATGACAGAGCAGGGCAGAAAATATACTATTGGAGTCTATGTAAAGCGCCGGACGTTTTTTGACACATTTTTAGCACTTTTTTTTGCAGAAATCCATAGATTTATAAAGCCTTGCATATCTGCAAAAAAAAGCGTGCAAAAAAAGTGAGAACATGCTAAAAACAAAGCAAAACGTGCCAAAAAACTGTTGTTTTTTTAGCAGTTTTTAACAGGCAGGGGACAAATACTCAGTTTTATGAGCGTTTTTAGGATTTGGTTTTCAGTGAATTTTTGTCCAATGCCATGTAGACCTAGCCTTAAAGAAAAATTGGTACTGCAAAAAAAAAACAGGCAAAAAGTTGTATAGCAAACTATCATATTATATAGCATTGGAAATATATTAGTGCTAAAAAGCAACTACAAAATGAGTTATATAATGCGCTAAGACTACTTATTAAAACAAACAGAAGTTTAATTAGGACATAACAGAAGATAAAAGAATATGGACTATACGTTTCTAGTAGTATAGCCATAGAAAATAGTAGAAAAGTGAAGAAATCAGAGCTAGTACTCTCAAAAGCTCACCATCAAATATGTTCAGTTAGCCTCTAAAAGGTATCACCTAATTTCTTCGCGTTTCTCTCTATTAGGCCGTGTTCACACGGCTTATTCCCGACGGATTTGTGAGCCGTATTGCGCTCACAAATCCGGCGTGAATAAGGGGCGGGACGGGGCGGGCCGGAGCGCGGCAGGGGCGCCGCTCCCCAGCCCATAGACAATGCATTATCTACGGCGCGTCCGCGCCGTAAATAATGTGCATGTCACTTTCTCCCCCTGCGGCGGATTTGCCGAGCGGGGAGGAGCGACGGAATCCACTGTTCTCTATGAGAGCAGTGTATTACCGTAATGACTCGGACGGATTGGCGCCGTACTGCAGCGCAAATCCGGCGCGGAATACGGCGCAAATCCGCGGCAAAATAAGCCGTGTGAACGAGGCCTAAGAAGAGTTTCCTCAGGTCCTGTAGAGCAGTGTAACATCACAGTTTAAATAAAGTGAAGATGAAAAGAAGAAAAAAAAACGTTTTAAGCTGAGTCATTATAGGAGCAACATTCTGCAGCTCTTGGGAGCAGGAAAGTTCACAGCAGTGTGCTGCAAACAAGACAGTAATTAGCATCAGTGGGAAAGTGTTAATTAGATTGTCTGATAAGAAAGGGAGACACTAGTGAAGGGATTGTACACAGTGGAGAAATGCAATTGTTGGAAACAGTAACATTGGTAAAAGCAGTAAACGCCACTACTTTTTCGCTATACAGCATATTATATAGCATGTTATTATATGTGTTGCTGCATGCACCACTCTGAAGTTTATTGCGACCTAAATATTGGTCTAAGGCCTCAAACTGTATTTGCCATCCTAAGACGTGCATGGGACATTGCTATATCTCAATGTGCCTTCATTTTAATCTGCTGAATACATGAGGCTTGATTAACTAAAATACCAAAAAGAATTGTTTTATCACTGTCTCTAGAAGAAGATCATGCTATTTTCTTAGAGTATTATTATTTAGTGTAAGATCTTGTTGTTCCCGCATGGTCTCTAAAAGTGCATTGATGAGTGTAAATGAAAGCATAATATGTCGAGTCACATCTGCCTAAAGAGATAGACTAGAAATGTAATGAATTGTACAACAGAACAGACGGATATGGTACATCTGGGTAGTAGTTTAGATTTGGATTGATATTTTATTGCCAATATATACATCTGTTTTAGCACAGCTGGCGCCAGTTGTAACAACCAGACATCAGAATATACAATTTAGATACTTTTTTCATTTTCTCTCTGCTGATTAATTACCTGTGGATCTCACAGTGTCTGACACAATTATTACAAATGCTTTTAGTAAACCAGACTTATACTGAGGAATAGATAGCAAAATAAGTCATTAATTGCTTTACAAACAACTCCGCAATCACAATTTCCCTGTTATTCAAGATACCTCAACTTTTGTACTTTTTCCAAGGGAAGGTCCATCTTAACCTGTCAGGTCAGGTTTGTTGTGATGCTCTCACTAAGGCCCAGTTCACACGGGGTTATTCCGAGAAAATT